>PKRV01000180.1:1666901-1749147 GCA_003709505.1 Hyphantria cunea | reverse complement strand
GCTGCTAGCAATAACCAAGATCATTTTTCATGTGGTTTATTCGAGCGGTCGAGGAAAGCGATATAATAAATCATCGTTGCCAGCATCACAGCGTTATTATTTAGTCCAGTTAGTTTTATTCCTTGCATGTATAATATACCTATAACTAATCTTGACATCTTAGTAGGAATGGTTTATGTAACACCAATGAACTTTACTTCTAGTTGAACTATATTGAGAGAAATAGAATCAACGTCAATTCAGTGCGTTAAAGTGAAAAATAATAAACAGTTTCGTACATACATTCTAATTTCAGCAATAAAATATTAACAAGACGATGATGAAAAATTAAAATTGTTAGTTTTGTTAAATAATCATTTTGAATAAATACATGAAGCATGTTTCTTTTTTGTTTAGTTTTGCAAGTTAGCGTTACACGAAACGCGCTACACTCTATTAAATGCAACACTTCTACATTTATGCGCCTCTCAAGTATGGCACGAGGGAGTCTTCAAAACAAACTCGCTCAAGTTTGCTAACTTCTACAAGTTGGTGCGCTTTTTATCAAGTTCTGTAAGAGCGCTACAAAAGCTTGTTAAAAAGGAACTTATTACATTTAGGTGTAATATCAGTTTCGATCGGTGTAACCACATTGGAAGCACGTGACGACACGAGGTTCGTACGGGGGAAAACCTCAATCTTCCCCGTGTTATTTTATTTCACTATTTCAGAGTCAGAGTCGACCCCATTTGTCTTTGTTCTCGGTTTCCTATATTTTTGCACGCAAAGTCCATTATCTAATTTAGCTTTGGCTGAATGCCAGGTCGGCATTGTTACTTTCTTTCCAGAAAAAACAGTTTTTATTTCTTTACATTAAACACCTAAGCACATTTATTTCAATTACTGTTTCAAATAAGAAAATTTGATCTTATAAAGAGTAATATTTTTAGTTTGGGGGCGATCACGAAAGTATCGGCCCCTTGATAGTAATATTTACGCTTTCTTTTATCATCAAAGAATATTTTCAAAAGTTTGCTTAAGACTTATGTGTTAAATGTATCTAACGTACATATTTGTCTTTGTTAACAAACATAAAAGGACTAAAAGAGTTTCGGATGATAAATAATAAATAATCATCGAGGAAATAATACATTTAAGCTGGTTAGCAATGATTTTGCACGAATACATATACCCATCTTCCATACCCATCAATTGTGATCTTAGGAAAATTACATGTCTCCATTACACGTCTCATAATATATTTAACCAAGTGCTACGCAAGAAGCCATTTAACACACCTTACTTCACAAAAGTAACTCTGCAGTTGACGCTTTGTTTAAGCACAAATGACTCCCACTATGAACTTGTTATTTCGTCCGACTTATGTTTTTACCAGTTAGTGAACGCGGTCTGCCTGTCGCGATGGCCCCCTCCAGCTTTTGCCGCTCTATGATAAATCGTTTGACTCTAAATCTGTCTTTTAGCTTTGTTTTCATTACTAAGACTTGAGAGAGTGACGTTCCATATTTTTCTAAAAATTAACACATACAAGACATAAAACTGTTGCTACTCGGCGGTACTGGAGTAGTTATAGGTAATATTAAATACCTTAGCAAGTGTAATTTCACATTAAACTACGGCAATTATAAAACCTTCTGCTTAATTAATGTCGGTACCGAATTAAGTTTTAACAAGGATAAAAAAATTATAACAGTTGAAAAACAATTGTAGAGGTTAAAGCAATATTTTAAAAATACACGTAGTCTCATACAAATGAAATCAGAGTCTGTATAACAGATACAGGCGAATGTAGTGTGCTTAGAGTAAATCAGCGGTGGGGCCGGGAATGGTGTTTTTGTGGCAAGACCTTTTAATTGACACTTCACTTTAAATGTAGAGTGCGAAACGTTTGTGATAAGGGTTTCTTTTCTCTTTGGTGCCGGAAATTAATTGTCACCGAACGGAAAATAGGGCGAAAGTCCAATTAATTATTAGTCACTTCATTTATTTAACCCGTCTGTGCGAAGCTTCTTTTAGATATTAATGTCCAAGGGCCAGACTAATCTTAAGTCGCCCTTTAAAAATAAGGGTAGCAAATTTTTCCGTCTCTAATTTTGCGATGAAAATTTCGTTAAAAGCTTTTGCACAAATACCTATATTTATAAATGTCACAACTGCTAAAGAAAGCCTTTTCCACTGAATGACATTTTTATTTAACTTGAAATAACAAAAGTAAGGAAGAACTATATTATAATAGTAATCACAGACAAGTAAACACACACACACACACACACACACACCCACACACCCACACGTACACACACATTCGTTGCACACCATAAAAGTCGCACTATAATGTCAATTGAAAAAGGTAAGTTAAATTACTTTGTAATTCGTAGGATATGAACCTTTTTTTTTTTCACTTTCACTAGCGAGCGTGTGATATACGTATCATTATCATATCAAAGAGTTTATTTGTATGTTTCGTTGGAACACTAATCTTAGGATTTCAAAAATAAATTGTTTATTAATATGAAAGACCATAGCTTCCATAATATCACACTGCAATCAATATTTACAGTGAAAGTATATTGTATTACAATTAATATTACATCGACGCACCAACCATTTGAAATAATAAAAATATGTATATATATTCTTTTTTATTTCGATAATAGAGTTTTTCATATCACATTTAACTGATAACATCTTCTTTCAGTTACAATTACATCAAATATTGACAAACAAAAAGGTCTTAATGGTAACTTTTGTGTCTAAACAAAAGTTTTGTCTAAAATTGGCAAAAGTTTGAATGAAGTGACTTAGGTAACTCGCGGCGTTTCGTACCGTCAGCTGCGGTGATCCCATCGCCTCCCTAATGTAACAAAATAAAAAATAATATTTATTTATACGTAGTTACTCAAGAACCACGTGACTTGGAAAAAAGTTTAGTTACAATCAATGCTGTAGGAGGATTGAGTAACTTTGCAAAGTTAATATCAATCGTGGAATAGCACGTAGTACCCGTTTGGTATTTCATGCTGTCATTGTGACAATGCAAGAAACTTTTAATGTAGCAGAACTACAGTAAGTCATTAAAGTGGTTCAATTAAGTGAATACTTAATATTGTTGCCCATTAAGCTATTGATAAACATATACGAAGAATAATAAACTGTTTAGAGCAGAACCTAAAGTAAGTGAAAATGTGCTAGAATTGATCTTGAAGAGTCGGCATGACTACTAAAACTTACATGATTTGCAAGAAAATTGTGTATGATTTTCAAAAATACTGTGTCAGTATCTATATATAACCTTTTTTATTTTTAACCAATAGCCCACTAATAAGGACTTTCATACAAATCTTCGACCCTTATTTTGACACCTTTAGGAGTAGAATTCCCATAAACTCTGGAATGAGTATTAATTTAATTGTAATCGAAAGCCTGAAGACAAAGTTTCAGGCTACTAACTTCAAAAATGACGGACTTCTGGACTAACCTATATATAAACGAAATGTCAAACCCTATTTCATAACTTAGCAGCAGAATATGCAAAAATGCTTAGTAATGTATTTACTAACTTTTAATCAGTCGCGAAATTCATGTTTATAACTTAAAAAAGACGGACTTTCATACAATCTTTCAGCCTCTATTTCATCCCCCTAGAGCTAGGATATTCAGAAAATGCTCAAACACATATCTATTAATTTTTAATCAGTAACCCAAAAATTAAGTCCATTATTTCTAACTTGAAAAATGACGGACTCCCATACAAAATTTTAGTCCCTATTTCACCCTCTTAGAGGTTGCATATCCAGATATGCTTAAATACGTCTCTACTTATTTTTAATTAGTAGACCAAAAATAAAGTTTCATGTTTCTTAGTTAAAAATGACACACTTTCAATCCCTATTTCACTCTTTAAGGGTAAAAATTCCTTCTTTAGTCAATAAAACGATCCTCCTCACCAAACTTCAGAGCTCTAACTTTACTAGTTTACGCTTGGCGATGATGAATCAGTCAGTCAATCGGTTAGAATATGTTATTTTATAAGTATAGATGATATATTTATTTATGAATAAATTAAAAAAAAAAACATGTTTTAGCCATGACCTGCACCGGTTATTAACAATCTTATTCTATCATTTCTTATTTATATACCTTTTGCTTTGATATATTCTCACTAGTCTTAGGTTATCCATATTATAAGGTTTAGGCAGGCAAAAGGCACTAGTGCCTGTTATACAAATTTTCATTTAAACGTTAAACGTTTAAACGTTTTCGTTAGTATGAAACTAGTTTCATACTAATAATAATATCTAACATTTTATTTGTGAGACAATATCATGAGAGCAATTAAATATATTTAAACAATTGGGGGTTGTTGTGTAGAGTATTTCCATCAGTAGCCGTCTTTTGACTAAGGTGACGATAATGAAACAATGAAGTTTGAACTAATTCTCCGTACTTTGAATTTCAAGCTTCAATTTAAAAACAGCGTTAAATCTAAAAGCATAATTTAATAATTTGCAGCTGTACTGAAAATACTCTGATCTGTTTTAATAGTTTATTGGCGTATGAAAAAACAAACGACAAAAATATATTCCAAAAATAACCACACAAAAAATACATGAAGATATCTCAAATAATGAAAACAAAATGAATGCAAAACCTTCCGTATCCGCGCATACCAAATAGTCCTGATATCAACAAGACTGTAACAATACGTTTAAAATTTCGCAATATTGCTACTGAAAGCGAAATGACAATACATATGGGAATGGGAGTAGACAGATAAGACAGTTTATTTGTTTCCATTTGGTGCCTAATATTTACATGAATGCACGTTTTCAACCACGACTTTGAGTCTCTGAAGTTAGCAAACAAATGACATTAGCATTGCCTTAATCGACACCGCGGGAGCTGTACGGACGGTCTATAGTGAGTGTGTCGAGCTCACTCCGAGAACAATTTTCTTGTTTTGACAATTCCACGCAATTTGAATACTGCCATCAGTATTCAGTAGCAGCGCCAGTGATTATTTAAATTTTGTACCTCAATGCAAACAGAAAGCTAATCTCTTTTGTTTGACAATTAATTTGGCAACTCGTTATGTTTTATAATACAGAATCTTATTATATCCCAAAATGACAAGCACCTCTCTGACAATTCAAGGCAAATGGTAAGTATTTTCATAAGACAAATAAGTATTTTGTAAGTTAGACTCGATTTAATTTGTGAATATTGTTTTTGTAAGCTTTGTACATTTATGCACATTCGGAAAAACTAATCGTATATTGCATATATATTTATTTGTAGAAGTCTTTTGGTCATAATTCAATATTAACTGTTGACATGCATTTTATATCTCGTAACTTTAATTGCCCCCTACTAATTCTGTGTACAAATTCATTTCATCATAGTCTGCAGCTAAAAAGGTGTCATTATTGAACGCTGGAGTCTGTGCATGTCTTTCGAAAAATAGGTAAAATTTCAATGTTTCTAATCATTACATCAAAGTCATAAGAATAAAAGAGTACCTACTATGAGGTAACTTATGCAAAAGTATTTTAATGTATTTTCAAAAAACTCGTACTGAATCCCCCCTCTGGAACCTGTGCTATATCGAAAATCTTAGTGTCAATACTTTCATTTATTTATTTATTTATGTATTCAATGAAATTTCACAGAATAATATAAGTAATAAAAATACTAGTGACATAGTGCCAGTAGTACTTACCAAACAGTGGAGAAAGATACTACTCTGTTGTTGTCTAAGGTTATCAGAGTTTTAGGTAATGGTGGATCGAATACAACAGGCAATAACTTCTACGGTAATATTAATTCTTTTATTTGAACACTACTTAAATGTAAATAGTTGCTTCACCATATTTTTCTCTTTCATCGTAGTGTATAATATCTTCATCTATAATAAAAGAAAGTGAAAAAATATCTTAATGGCTCTCTTTTATTGGAAAATGTGAAAAGGTACTAGTTTTTCAAAGTTTAAAATGAATTATGAACTGGTTGGCATTTCAGTAAGAAGCTTAGATTATTGTACCGGGATTTAGCCGACAATAAATAAGACCACTGTCCAAATATCCACCCACCAACTAATTGCCACAACTTAATCTACTAAAATAAAATGAAGTCGGAATTTAAACTAGTGTCTGCTACCTGCAAAACATGTAAATATACGCCTTTGTTTCATTGTCCAAATCTCAAGACAAAGCCATGGTTTATTTCTAATGAATACAAGTGTTTTTTAATTACAGGTTAACTTGTCAAAGATTTATTGTAGGTTAATCAATCTTTCTTTTTATTTACAAATTTTAAATAAACAATGGCGGTGTGATTATGAGAGTATAAGAATACCAAGTTAAGAAAAAATACGAAAAGGGCAAGTTTGAGTATGCCTTGATCACTGATATCTCAGATTCAAAATAAGATGTATGAGATAAATAATACTCAAAAAAATATCAGAAAAAGTCTTGTTATCCAAAATGAAAATATTGAGTTTGCTTAAACAAGACAACAATTTAATTACACTATAAGACCTGCACACGTAAAACAGATGTCGTAGAGTTTAAAAATAGGTTTACATATCATAAACCTTAAATGAACTATATTAGCTCATATAGAATAGTAGCTAATATAGATGAGAAAATGATTGTATTAGCAGCTTGCAGCTTATATATTTGAAGTTAATTAAAATTTGATGAGTAAGTTCAACTTTTGGCCAACTTAAGACTAGATTATTGAAAGATAAATTGAAACCATGACCATAAGGAAGTTGTAAAGACGCGGCGCCGCGATCGCGCAAACCACGATCGTGAATACTCGGTTCGTTTTTGTATAAGTTCGATTTAAAACTTTCGCGCCTTATATCTATCCTGATTTTCTTGTGCTACTTCTCTGACTAAATTTATGTTATTATGTTTATTTTTTCACCACTGAGAGACGTTACTGAATGCTATAAAAAACAATTAGTTAACAATGTTTGTATGATCAGTTATTATTTGTTTCGGAATTTGGGTGATTTCTACATATATATGTATGTATTTACAAAAAAAATGGATTAATCAGTTGTTTAGAACTCATAGTACAAGTTCTGCTTAGTTTGGGACTAGATGGCGTTGTGTGTTAAAATGTCCGATAATTAAGATTTCTGCTAGAATTAAACTAACTTGTATTCATTCCGCTATTTAATTTACTCAAATCCTTACTGGTTTCACCCAATAGAATTATCAAAGATTACTGGTTATTTTTAAATTACATATTTATATCTAAAACCTACAACTGTAGGTACACATAGAAATAAAAGTGTATCAGTGCAATAAATTCTTACTCATAACGGGGAAATTGGGGTATCTGAAAATCTTTCAACACCATTTGTTTAGTAGGAATATTAAAAAAATCATCTAAAACGTATCTTAACAACTTCCACCAAGTGGCGATAATCGAGAGTATAATTTATTATTAAGATTTCGTTATCTTGTTATTCATGTTATTAATAAATACATAAGTATGTCTATAGATATGACAAATGATATGAATGAAATGTGATTGCGCTTTAAAATATGCACAAATTGCAATAGAGTAAACTATAGCAACAAATACAAGCTAAGCTATTCCAAGCTATTACACTTGACATCTGTATTCACACTAAGTCGCCTTGTATTTTATTGTCAAAGCAGGAAAATAGGTGCCCCCTGTGGTTCAGTAGACGTGTGCCCCAGGCACTTGCCGTTTCCAACACGCTATAAATACAGCGCGGGCTCCCGCCCCGATTAATCACGAATACCACCTGCGTCTACTCCCTTCACCTGAGAGGTGACCAAGCAAAAACATAACGCCAGATTAGTGATATCGCAATGCTAATACCCCTTGCTCTATCTCTTGTGTATTCAAAATAAAACTACTAGCATAGCATTACTTAGTTGTAAGATTTTAAATTTAGAATGAGTGAGAGAGAGTTAGAAATTAGCGCAAGGTATATTCATATTAGAAATGTTAAGTTACAAACTTAACATTTCTAATATCAATATACCGTTTGTTACTCTTTTAAATATTTACTACGCAGGAGTACTTTGTATAATGTATGGTTATTTACTATAAGTGTACAATTGACTGACTGAACTTGACTGCCTTGGTGGCGCAGCGGTAGCGTAAGCGACTGCTGTTCTCGAGTTCTCGGGTTCGATTCCCTGGTCGAATCAAATGTTTTTATGATCTGCAAATATTTGTTTCGGAGTTTGGGTGTTTTCTGTGTGATATGTATGTATTTACAAAAAAAATGTAAATGTATATATGTATTTATATCAGTTGTCGGGTACCCATAATACAAGCTATGCTTAGTTTGGGACTAGATGGCGTTGTGTTAGATGTCCGGAATATTTATTTATTTATTTATTTAATGAACACTCGCTACTCACCTCGCATAGAAATTTCCAACATTTCTGTACTCAGAAGAACAAAAATCCATCCATATAAATTCTTCTTACTTTTATAGTAACCAATATTTGGGCACATTTGTCAACTTTTACACTCAACTTTCACAAGGTGTTTAAATTTGGTTGTGTTCAAAATTCGTTTTTTAAAAATGATTTATGTAAAAATATTAAAATGAGGAAAATACTCTCCATATTTTTCATATTATAATGGATATTGTCACAGTAATATTCACTTTAAAAATACAATTTCTAGAAAACCAGTCTTCATTACAGACACAATGTGTTCCTTTTTTCATTTATAACTTCATGCAATTGTGCTCATTGGTGTACTTAATTCCCAGGGCATTCTCGTCCAATTAACCTTAGAGTGGTGTAAAAAGCATACATATATATAAATATATGTTACTATTTTTCAAAGAAAGCGAAGCTTTTGGTTTTTATTGCTAATGCATATATGCATACACATTAAACGCACATATTTTTATGTTTAATTATTGCCTATTACATTATTAACTATCAATCCAGCTTAAGCAGCAGGGGCAAGCCTTATTTTTGAATGTTTTAAGGACAGTTTTCGGTTCGGTAATTTAGGCGCTACCGTGGAATATACAAATATAGGTACATAAACTATCAAAATATTATCCTGGTGGGTAAAAATTAAGGAAAGACAAAAAGTAAAGCCAATGATTTGATTAGGTTATTACTTCTAATATAAGAATTTATTGAGGAATGTAAGCCATATCTCGAGGCAATCAAAGTGACATATCTGTGACTTTAATTGACAGTCAATGGACAGTTAGCACCGTCATAACTCCTGTTTTTTTAGATACATAGATAGATATTATTGCATCTGCTTGAGGAACATTTGTATTACCTCTTCTTTGTTCAAATAGGCGATGCTAGTTGATATTCAGCCACATAAAAGTATTACTTGTATTTACATTAAAATATGTATTTTTTTGTACGAAATTTGCTTTACCTTGTTCATTAGTCACACTACCTAAAGATTAACGATGATTTCATAAAAAATAAATATGATTAATATCTGGAAAATAAATTATTTGAATGAGTTTTGAGTACTATTCTTAGTGTTTATCACGTAATCAACTATGAATCTCAAGAGGTAGTACAAATTAAGGATTATAAATGAAATAGTGTAATTATTTATGAGCTGCTTTACTGGAAGCGCTTTAATTAATACTTAATCAAGTCAAGACAATACTACTAAAAGTTTACTAATAGTAGTTTAATAATAATTATTTTTTTAAAAAGTTGAGCACAATTCGAATAAACTGGACTATGCACCCAAGCTATGACCAAAAGTCAAACTTCAAAAGTTAAATAGTAATTATACAATCTATGTTCAGTACGATATTACATATACAAACGATATTTCTTTAAAAGTTAAATATCAAACTAAGTAGTAAAACCACTCCCTGCAAAAACCACATTACTTTTTGCCTATTACGTAAATTGAATCACGTTAGCAACGAGAAAAACATAGGGATGTAAAAATAAAATCTCATGCCAAGAATCCCTATAGATTTAAGCTGGCAAGTTTCCGATCGCTGTGCACTTACTTTGGTATAAATAATAGGTCGGGGAACATCCCCGCTTCTCACAGGGGCAATTAATCACGGTGACCACCTGCTACTGCACTCTTACTTCCGTGTGTCCCACTCTACTACACATTAGAGTTAACATAATGAGTACGACCAGTGTGCTAGATATCGCATTTTAAAATTTAACAAATAATTTATTAATTTATTAAATATGCCAGATTTTTTTGTGTAACTTGTAATAACGAGAATTAGTTACCTAATATATACGTAATATATAATAGTTTTACTCTCTGACTCTGTAAAATATGTAGTAAAGGTAAAAGCAAATTTTAAAGAAATAAATATACTTTATTATGCACTATCGAAAATAGTCTAATACCGGTCACTCAGTTATTTAAACCGATCGTTGAAGGAGGACATGTCCTCTTTCAGTCACAAATTAAATTCTTTTTTCAAGAATTTATAATACCAAATTCATATAATTAATATAATACCACATTCATATATTAATATCATTTCTTCAAGAATTTATAATACCACAGATTTATCACCTAACCCTAATTCGGTAGTATTTCATGCCAAAAGGACTAAAGTGATTATAATAAATTGAAAATCTATAGGATTATTATTAAGCAATGCCATGAAATAAAATATCTGTAACGACATTAAAATAATTTTTAGGGAATCTTCTACTAGAGCTAATACATCTACACAAGTATGAAGAATAAGATTTAAGTTTGTTATCGTGAATAAAAAAGTGGCGGTCCATACATATATCAGTTTGTGTTTTGTGTCCATCTGCATATCTGCAGCGGTAGCGCAGACGCTCGTAAATAATCCTTTGGACCTGAAAAACGTTTCAGTGAATCCAATAAAACACGTATCCGCAGAGACTACGCCGCAGCGAGCTCGTTACCACGCCTAGACGATTTATTGAGATTTGAAGGTTAAAATATTGTAGACGTTCCATTTTAAATTCCTTTATGAAATACACCTATTCAATATGCATCGCAATTCAATTTTATTACAAAACTACTTCTGTCTTTCCATAAATATTGTTACGGAGAAAAGCAAAAAAAATTACTGTACTTAACATATGCTACTATCACAGTGTATTAGTTTAATACATTAATTTAAAACCGTTAAAAATCTATAAAAGTTATTTGAAGTGGTCTGTCAGTCTTATAAAGTTTTAGGCCAGTTATCAATTGCAGCACGCACTCTTTCTATGAGAAAACTCTTCACTTCAATCGTATGGATTGTTTTAGGGATCCCAAAATTATTGTGGCAGTTAGAGCAAGCTTTACTGTCTAAAATTGACCATAAATCATAATCCAGTGGATTAAGGTCTGGACTAGATGACGACCAGTCTTCAGCTCTGATGAGCTCGGAACGTTGATTTCTAACCAAGATTGGTTGCATGCTTTATGACCCAGCGCCGAGTCACCCCTAAAAGGACCATTTTTGATTATTGAACGTTGTGGTGTTAAGGGGCTTAACTACCTTCTCAAGAATGGTATATAATTACACTTGTACCAAAGTTTTGATACCTTTTTCACAAAAATAGTGCTCAGTCACTTCTTCATAGCTAACACCCCTACAAACTATAACTGAAATTAGGAACTGAAATTAGGAACTTTCCATTAATTAATAGAGTACAACATGGATAGTATCCATTTTGTACTCTATTAATTAATGGAAAGTTCCTTTAAAGCTTCCAGCATAAATACGGTCATTTTGTTTGTTACATTATTGTTCAGTTTTCACACTTTTCTAATCCGTAATCAAAATATTTCGGTGACCTACCTTTGCGTACCTTAAGTTGTTGTTTTGTTTTTAAAACCCTTTTTTTTTAATTGTTTGATAAGAAAGGACCAGTGCGTCTCTTATTAGCTGCAAGTCTTAAGATATCTTTTAGAATACGCGAAAATGTTCTAGGTGTTATCTTCATCTCCCGAGATATATATTTTCTGCTTTTGGGCAGGGTTTCATCTAGTTCTTCTCCTTACTACTTTAATCACCTTTTTCATACGAACACTACGAGGATAGCTAGATTTTTTTTGGCACAAAAGACGAGATATCATTGTACCTATCAATAGCCCGGTATACAAACATTTGAATAATACCAAGCGCGTGTAGGATTTAAAAAAATGTATTTGGCTCCATACCTACTTTATGTAACGCAATAACAGCGTTTCAGTTTTCTTTATTATCCCACTCCATTTATTATCACAAAATATTTTACAATATTTTGACGCGAAAATAAGAAAACACAATGAACAATCGTATAAAAATGGCAGATTCAAAATTCAAAAGTAATATTTCCTTTAACTGAGCTGAGCCTGAGAAAGGAAGGATCCGGAACTGCTATTATTAACACATTCGGACCCCTCCCAGCGCCTGCCCGCACTGAAGTGGGCACCGTCTATTGATGACCTCTCAATTTAGGCAACATACGGCACACGCGTACGTCACCTCCTCAGGGCTGGCCTCTGAAGCGCATGGTGGGGAAAACCCATTCCGAACATCCACGGCCACATTAAGCACTAGCAGGCGCGCTTCCAGTGCCTAATGTGGTTGATGCGTAGTCTGCTTTGGCCGCGGTAATACAGCTATCGCTACCGGCCATAGAGCGTATGGCGACCGGTAGCGAGAGATGTCTTCCGATGACTGCAGTGAGAGCCCGATACGCTGCGACGCCCAAGCGGAGTAAATCGCCAGCGTACGCTGGGCCGATTCCTCTCTGCAGTCCTTAGTGCAGTGGTGGCAGGCGAGACTCACTACAGAAACGGAAACCCTCTTAGCGACTGAGTGCAGGTAATTCCCGAAGCAACCGTACCCAGAAAGAACCTACGTCAGTTGGAAAGAAGAAGTTCTATGCTACCACCCTACCCACTTCAGGATGACCGGCTGGAGAGCCTCCACATAGCCTAGCACAGCCAGCACATGAAGTCTCACCAGTCACACTCAGTGACCAGTGAATCATCGTAGCTCGACAAGCGGCTTCACGCCACTCGCGTACGTCTTCGGTTGGAGAGCGAAAGTCATACTCCACCCGGAATTCAGCTGTCTGTCGAAAAATTTCGGCAAGCACTTCCATCTCCAAATCCCATGGGGGATTCTGGGCGGTCAGAGCCGCCACCCACACCAGTGCACCATACAGCGCCATCAACTGGACAACCCCTGTGTAGACGCGTCTTGTTGCGACGCTGGCTGCACCCAAATTAAGTAAAAGTTGCCCAAGGGTAGAGGCAGCGTCAACCAGCTTCGAAACAAGCTGTCGGAAATGCTCCTCGAAGAGAAATCTACCGACGAGTACCAAGTTACACGGGCTGTGACCAGAGTGTCATCCACGTAACAAATCACGCCCAGCCCGGAGAGGAGATAACTTCGAAGGACCCAGTCGTACCCCGAATTCCACAGGAGTGGTCCAAGGACTGACCCCTGTGGAACACCGCACGACATGGCTTGCTCCTCTAATCGTGTGCCCCGTTGTAGTGGAGTGCTTCCCTGATGCAGCTAAATGACTGACTATTGAATGCGTCGGTGATGCCCAACAGCACTGCCAACAACACGCCGCCAGCCCGATTCGTTCGATCGTCGAACACTTCTCCTGGAATCCAAATGGGCGTGTTATTGATCGGGGCCCACATTGCAGAGGTGCCGGACGATGCGGGCAGAAAGTATCCTCTCAAACAGTTTACCCCACTCGTCCAGTACAATGGGCCTATAGTACGTCTGAATCGGCAGGCCATCTCGGCTTTCCCAGTAGGACCAGCTTCACGCTCTTCTAACACTCACGGAAGTTTCTGGACGCTAAGCTAGCGTACAATACCTCCCTGAGGCGGTCCAACATATAGTTGAGTGCTCGGGCCAACACTCGGCCAGGTATCTCATCCAGCTTGGGGGCGATGTTCTTTGAACGAATCCGCAGAACAGAGGGCGGCCTACTTACTGAGTTTTCCGAATACAATAAGTATCAATTTATCAAACCTTAAAAGAAATGTGCTGTGACCAGGTGTAGTTCAATTTGGTCCACTAGGGCTTATGATGCGTATATCTAAGTGCTTCATGGAAGCTAAAACGTTAAAGATATTTTACTGTACACATGTAAGAATTCACTTGGAATACACAACGCAAATTAGAGTCCACGATGCCATGTATACATTGGCAGAATTGAAAATGTTCAAAAAAGGGATTTTCAAATACCTTTGTTTTCACCAAGGGATTTCTTATGGGTCTGAAAATTATGTTTCACTTTGTAAATGATTCCAACTGTTGCCTCTTACAAATCGTCGTATGATAGCTGACTTACTAATAATTATGAAAATAGTTAATAACGTTTAAAAGTTTTTTTTTCTAGAAGTTATAAGCAGTCTATAACGTCACATAACTTCTAGAAAGAAAAAGTTTAAGTTGCCAACGGTTCGCTCCGACAGAACACTTTAGTAAGTGTCTTGATACTCTTGGTACACTGGCATCTACCAATTATCAGCAGAACAGCTACGTAGGGCTTTTAATGAGCTTTGCAAGCAGAACATCATAGATCAATTCTCTATGAGTGTCTCAAAGGTGCAAAAGAATCTCTCACTCACATTTTTATGTTTAGCACGTAATTACGAGTGAGGACTTGTAATTAACTCACTTTTATTACTCGATTGCAAATCTTACGATATTGGATATAAAAATTGGATACAAAATAGAATCAGCATACGAGATACCGTTATTACGGAAGGATTAAAAAATTAAGTTGTTGATAAAAATCGCCAATTTCAAAGTATTTTCGTATTGGAATTGATAAATGGTTTATATACATTACTTCGAAACTATCTGTATCTAATTTAATTACGTTATCTTCCATATATATGTTATTTTAAATTTGTACATCACACGTTTTAATACTATCGTAATTATTTTAAAAGGTGTTTTACAATACACATCGCGTTTGTTAGTTTAATTATTGGCAAAAATATTATAAATATAATTATCTCCCATCATTAAGTTTAACTAAAAGAGATTTATTTTTATGGCGTTAAATTTTAAGTATTTACATTTTTCCTCATATCCTTAACTTAAGAAGAGTATAGACCATGTGTTGTATGGAGTAATAATCAGTTTGAAAATTATAGTATTACTTTATAAAAATGTTTTCTTACATCGAGAAAATTGAATTATTATCAGAGCTGTCCAATTAATTTCCGGCGGCGCCGAAGCGATAGTGTCGTGTAAATTATAAATTATCGAACTTAATAATTTTATACTGTACCCATTAACTTCTATTTTATAAAGTAAGGTATATGAATTTATTACGTAACGATATAAAAATACAGCTATATATTCTAAGCTTGTAATGTCGGAAAAGTTGTTCGGCCAAGTTACCTACGCTACGAACGTCACCAATAATATCAAAACTTTTAGGTCATGCTATAAAAGAAAATTGCACTTTTTCTTTTTCGAATGACAGTGAGGACGAGTTGGTCTAATTTGACAGCTTAACGACCACCGAACCACGTTTGGTTCTAAAACGAAACGAGAGCTTCACGTAAATGTGTTTCTATTGGGCTCTTTGAACAAACATGATTTTAGAGCGTATTTACATTTAGTATCGAAACGCCTGTTAGCTACTATTTAATTATACACTGTGACATACAAAGCGAGCATGTCTAAAATATATTCAGCTTAATCTTCATTATGAATGTGAAATCCGTTCATGGCCTGAGGCCGCCACTCGCATTTCATGTGACATGGGACACAATGTAGTAAAGATAAGGTGTCCCCTTCCAAGCCACTGAGTCTATTGTCGATCTCTTACGCAGCTCGGCATGTTAAAAGGACCCGATAGCTCGACCGTTACAAAGCACCCATTTTTATATGAACATAATATGAATAATAACGTAACTAGCAGATAATTACGTTCTCTGTTCCGAGCGGTTACAAAGATATGATAAATTGCGTAATCTTTAGGCGCTATGTAATGTTTTAAAGAAAAGGGAATTTTCAGAAGCAATAAAAATGATAAGTGAAATAAAAATTAGATAGCATAGTTCTTCTTTAGTGAAAATGGCTTCCTTTAGATAGAGAAAACGTATAATGGAATGCAATAACTCTTGACCGGGTGTGCGAAGAAATAACACTGTGTCATATTTCACAACCCTCCAACATTTTTATAAAAGCGGACCATCTGCTTTTGACCCCTCATTCTTTTTGTTTCTCGAATTATTTCTGTATAAGTAAAATATTAGATATCAGCGAATATAAGTTTTCCGGTGCACGTTCCAAACCAATTCATAGCTGTACTTGTTTTTTTCTTTGGTTCTCACAGTCAAACTCGTACGCCTTGCACATTTTAGTCTCGATTACATGTGAAAAATAGTAAGGGCGTGCATCCTAACGTATTTCAATTTATTTTAATTATATAAATTAAACTATGTACTCATTTCTTTTAACCGAGTTCAAAAAAGGAGGTTCTCGATTCGACTCTATTTTATTTATGTTTGTTACCTGAGAACTTTCTTTTTATGATTCCTTTTTATTTGAAAGTTCTCGAAGGAATTTTATTTTTTTATATGTTCTTAAATTGTTACCTTTTATCGCAAAAGCTAGCTAGCTTGTGAGCTTTCTACTAGGAAGGATATTGTTCATATTAGCAGAAACAAAAACCATTTAATTTTTATATATAAACGTACACGGTCAGATGAACCAGTTGATGGTTAGTGGCTACTAGTGCTTAAGTGTACCTGAACCCAAATATGTTGTTGGTCTTTGAGATGGTTCTTTTCTTGACAAGCTTGGCATCACTCTGAAAATACTGTTATACGAAAATAAATTAATAATACTCTTATAGCTACAGATGGCATTTTAATCATTCATGCATCAAGTTATACCTTCAAAAATCGTACATGGATGTGGTCGCACATGATACAAAACCAAATAACGGTTAACTATTTATTACATAACAAAAATAAATATGTTTAGTTTTATATTTTCAGCCCTCAATAGTTTTATGTCATTCAGAAAAGGAAATTTAAGAGGCGACCGTTCCTGATGTCCATAAAAAACTTCTGTGGAGTGAACGTGTAAGGAATACTCGTAAGCGTCACAGGAACCGGGGTGACTGCGGTCATTCCGCTAAACGAAGATCAGAATCGCAAGCTGTTAGCATAGAGATTGCGATCGAATGAATGCCGCCCCAAGTATTCCATCCCAAAATCGAGGGGCTCTGAATATTGCGGCCGCCCGATACAGCCCTTTTTGACTTTACTAACATTCCCACTCAGTACTGAGCCGCCCTTTGATTTTCTTTATATCTTAAAATACTTTCAAATTTTACGAATTTACATACACATTTCCCCGGCCGACAATTTATTGCCACTAAAATGTTACATGCTAGCTTTTTGTATGATAAAGTGGCGTGGCATCAATTCATTCATACTCTAAAAAAGAAACCTGCACATTTTACTGGAAAATATGAATGGTGAAATATTTAAATCAATCGATTGTTTTGTATTGAGAAAAACTTCCTTTGTAATTTGATCGATGGCCTTTTGCCCATTAGGAGCCTTCTAAAAGTTGTCGTTTGATTTCATTGTGTACTTCAACAATAATCACGGAGTTCTTTGTTTGAAAACTTTCCGTATAGTCTTGAAAAAATAAATAACCATCCATCATGCAAATGTTTTGTTTTGAGATTTGTTTTATTTTTCTACTGAAGGGTGAAAAATATAGGATGTGCATTATTGCAAATGGCCCAGTGTCAGAACTTTTATACCGTAATTTTCAGCTCGACTATTACTAAGTTGGCTTAGTGAAGAAATGTGCTCGTATTTTTGTAGTTGTATATTTATCGTGTCGATCAAAATCAGATAGTAGATATGAGATTGGTGGGGCGTAGTGTCGCGGCGCGATCGAGAAGCGAGGTTGCAGAAGGTGCCAATATATTTTCTGACGGTTGAACGGTCAGGTAATTGTGGCTGAAACTTATCTCAAGGGGCGGACGTGAGTGGAATACCAAATGGTTTTCAGGTCCTGCAAATTATAAACACTCTCCATGTTTAACATTTTCGATACAGTCCACCTAAGTACTGTAAAATCTTACGTAGATACAGATGAATTTTACAATTTCGGCCAATTTGTGTATTTTTCACTAAATACCGTGGTTTTACTAGAAATTGTTGAAGTCAAAAGTATTATAGAACGCTTTAAAATAGAAAAAAAAATATTTCAAGTCATTTGTCATTTATGATTTATAAAATAAACAATGGACAAGTACCATCGATATTATTTCATAACCTGATATATTATATTCGATAAAATAATTATGGTTATGAAGCAATCTATGAACATGAACTGCATTATTGTGCAATTATTTTAAACATTTCTGCTAGCATCTGATAACTCTGATATAAAAAGCTTTCTCTTTTTACGACTCAGGCTGACGACATGGTCTTAAACACCAGAATTTTGTCTTGTCCAGTAACTAGTACTTTAAAATTCTCCTCAAAAGTATCTAATGCACCTATACATGTATCGATTCTTCAAAGAAATTGTTATTCATTTTATATAAACTATAGCTGAGTTGACGGGTCTTACATAGAAAGCTTTCTAGTGAATTTTTTATTTCGTTAAAGTCCACGCGATTCTCTGTCGAGTATCAAAGGTTGAAACTGTTGCCTGAATCTCACTGACGTAGACTTTGTTCAAGTTATTGACTTTAGAGCGCGCTCATTAGCTAAATGACCGTGCTTTATTGAAAGAGTAATCAAAAGTGGAAAGGAACTTTCCAGTGGAACTCATGATACTATAGTAACTTGTCGAAAATTCTATGATATGAGGAGTAATATTAGCTAATGTACTCGCAGTACAGTTTGATAGCTTTGTACAGTATATAAACACAAAGTGCTAAATTTCTCTATTACTATTTAATTAAATGAAGTTTGACCAGACTACCAAAAGGTTTTTCTAATATCTCTGTTTATATAAATTATCCATAAATTATTTCACTTCAGTTGAATCAATTACTTGGATATGGAAAGTATTCTTGAATTAGATTTGTCTCTTCGGTCTTTTTTGGTTTCCATTCCTCAAACGAGAAGAGAAACGCTTTGTTCCTATCTGCTTGTTAATTTTGCTGTCTATATGTTTCTTATTAATTTATTCATTCTAAGTGTAAATAAAATTATAATATGTGATATACATAGCTTTCTTAAGGCTCCAATGTTTATAATGAATGCAAAGCGTTGGTCTTGATCGCAAATAATACAAAAATAGTTATAGCAGAAATCTATTTATCTGTGATGATCAGATCTGTTAATATTGGATCAGTACTGCTTCAATTCAGTAAGAAAGTAACCAGGATAAACTCATACGAGTATAAACGAGAGCTAAGAAACTTCTACTTAATTTAGACAAACTTGGCACAAACAACTCAAACGCCTCTTCACCAGTGTTTAAACACTATCAGCCTTATTCATAGACGTTATTAAACTTTAAACAATGGTTCTGAATGATTTACAACTGCGGCAAATTGAAAATAAGTACCTGGATGACCGAGCGTTTGCTCGGTATTTTATTTTTCTGGTAAATTTACTTAAAATTAATCCTTGCTAGATTGATTTATCGTGCCCGAAACTCCCTGCATACTACTTTTCACGAAAATCGTTAGAGCCGCTTCCGTGATTCAGATGGTATATTTACAAGAATTGCTCGTTCTTAAGGTGTTAGATAGATAGAGACAGAACTTTAAACAACGGTTCTGTATTATTTAAATTGTGATTAATTTAAAAATAATACAGAACCGTTACTTAAAGTGAAATAGAATTTGTGAATGAGGCTGTAAATTTATAGTGCCAAGAATCCTATTGTTTTAACTTTAAATTTGATTTATTTACATTTTATGAACACCTGTATTATAAAGTATGTATGTAATAAAGATAAAATTACATATGTGCTAAGGATTTTACAGTCGTACTCGATGCAACATAAAATAATTATATTATACTTGATGAGCCCCACGGTGTTACTCGCGTTTGCTGTAACACTGTGGTAGACGCGGGCAACCCACGGGGCTAAACTAATCTAAAAAAGTAGCCTAAGTTACTACTTATATTATCAAATATCTGTTAGTGAAAGACCCGTCGAAAGCAGTCCAGCCGTTTCAAAGATTACCCGAACAAACAAACAGAAAATACAATACGTTATAAATGTTACTTTGGCATTTGTACCTTATATACATATATATGCATTTAGTAAAAGGTAGTTATTTTAACATTACAAACAAATACGCTAATTTTAATTTTCGGTACAGATTTTGTTCCTGATTCTTTGGAAGAGACGAAATATCACATAAGTTTTAAGACCTTCTTGTCCTTGAGCTCAAGGAGAAACTTGATCCAATGCAGCTCTTAATTTATACAGACTAAAATAAACGAGACTTGGACTCGGATGACTCTATGTTTCTGTGACACAATACATTCATATTCTGACATATTTTAAGCCCCTTATCTCAAGTTTTCCCAGTACTTATTTTTTATTTTATTTTATACTAGAGTTTGTCTGCGGCTCCGCTTTATGCCAAAAATGATATAAAGGTTTATAAAATGTGAGTAGTGGGTACCCTAAGAATTCTGACAACAATTTTTCTACATTTCGACATCACGCTGTAGGAGGTCAGATGGAGATCACTTCATGTAAAAAATCAAATTCATATAAAAAAATGTATTAAAAATACCCCAATCTAGGTTGAAAATAAAAAAACAAAGGAAGAAAGACTTATGCTTTTTTTTCTATCAAGCATCTCATATTTGTTATATATTTATTTATAATTTCTACTTGTACCAAAAAAGTTAGTCAGTTGCCAGATATAACACGTATTGTATGAATATCGCTTAGGTAAACCCACTGTGGATAGATATTACTTTGTGCTTGTATTTCCGTGTATCAGGTATGATGTTAAAACAAGTTCAGAAATTCATCAATGTTATTCAGAAACGGGTGAGTAGTAAAAGCCTGGTTTCTCACACATTTTAACATAAGCAATAATCCTGTAACCCAAGATACCTGACGCATAGTCTGAGGAATTTAAGCAAAACTGGGTAGACCTCAAAGAGGTTAACTAAAAAAATAGTATCGCATAGAATAAAGAATGCATATGTATACATAAATAAAGCAGAGAGTTGACAAATTACAATAGCTGGAATTATTGACGAAATTATTTGAAAAGACGTGTCTATGTAACGAATAAGCCTGCACCACAAATTCACTGCTACACAACTTTTTGAGTTGGAACACTTACTTTAAGATTGCATAAGCACGAGAGAAAGGTTTCACTACTTATTAATAAAATTATAGTATCGGGTTAATCCAAGATTATGTGGTTATTTGATAATCCTAGCAATACACTAACAAGTATGTACCTACTTAGTACTTAGTACGTTAACCAAAAATTAAGTTCGAAAGAGTAGAACTAGGTTCGGTTTATTTTTTAAGAACTACTGGATATGGACAACCATTACTGGAAAGGAAGATGTTTTTTTTTGGGTTTAGGTACCTCTGATTTAATTACTTTGCAGGCTACCAATAATTTAAATAGAATTCGAGCACACATATAATTTCGTTGTAATGCAGGGAGGCGCACGGGGACGCAGCGGAAACAAAACCGATATACGGTTATTCCCTGACAGCTGAGCTCTTAGGTGATTGTGGCGGAAACTTTTATCGGATGTCGAACGTGAGCGAAATAGCGATTCCCGTGAGCTCACCTGTTTACACTGATAAACATGTGCTGCCTGGAAGAGCTAAGAATGTAGCCTTTTCCAAGCGAAACAAATTCTCTGCCGCTTTTTTAGAGCTGTTATACAAAATTGCAAATTTTCTACCAACGTCCACAGAGGATTTGGTCATCCAATTTAATTTTGGGAGCACGATAGCTGCGATATTAAGCTACAAGCTTTCTATGTTGTTTTCATTGCGTTTACTATAACGAGGTTTATATTTTCACAAAAGTTATTGCATTAATTTTGTACAATGGATTGTATATTATATAATAATACAAAAATCCTTTTATTAGACAACATACAATTAAAGTCTATTAACAAGATAAAATTAAAGTCAAACTCTACTCCAATTTCTCTTATCTTTTATTTAAACTTAAAGTACATAATACATACATTTTTTTTTGTTTCACAAAGTATTTAACGATATCAATAGGTTAACGTTATTCTAAACTTACTCCAAAATTTCATAAAACTCACAATTGAAAGATTCGGGTATGTAGTTACTCCATGTAACTTACTGTTAAAACACTTTAATCAATATAAAAATTACATTGTTAGCCAACTACATAATTTTAAGGCGAATTGAATTAGGGTGAGAAACAACAGTGGATGCTTCACCCGCATCTACTTCACTTAAATTTGAGTTTACGCCCGCTTGTTTATTGCTAGATAAAAATAAACAAAAGAAAAGTAAATTTTTTAAGCTCTGGCTTTATTAATTATTTTTACTTTATGAATGTTATGTTTTAATAAATACTAGTAATACATAAATAAAACCTGAACAAAGTCAAGAAAATATTTTATGTTAGTTTTTCACTTAAAATAAAATACTTGTTGAATTATTTGTATTACAGCTAAATTTATATTTAATTATTTAATTAATCTACCTCCTCTGTAGATCATGTGTTTGATATGATCCTACTCACATTTAGTTGATTAAAATGGTAATGAAAGTATATGTAAAAGTTTATAAATATTTTTGTATTTAGGTAAACTTAACGTTTCGGTACTTTGTTTTCGGGAATTTATTTTGTAAAATTTATGTTGCACGCTACCTATTTTATATATTTTTTAAAAATAAACATTAAAATATACAGCACTCTTCCATTGATTAAGTTTCTATTTCAGCTTTTACCTTCTTACACCCAAACATACCAGTTTACTATCAATAACGCGTCATTTTATCCCATAAAGTGTCTAAGCCTTATGAACTATAAAGCTGAACAATTGAACTATTATGTTGCTATCAAGTCTTTCAGAAGCACTGCGGCAAACAAAACAATTGTGGTTTTACACTTGCTCTATATTTACATAATCCAGTTATTCATTCTGAAGATTCGCACAACTTCTCGCTAATATTAACGGTAAGTGATTCAAAGGTTATATAATAAGTAATTCTCCAGAAGTAAGTTAAGATTGGTTATGGTTTCATAAGTTGTTGTCAAACAGCACTACAGAATATGAATGAAATTTAAGGTTTTCGGCTTAGATTTCTAGTTTAAACTAAATAAAATACAATTTGCTTATCCTTTAGTTTATCTTTAGCTATCTTTTTAACTGTCTCGGTGGTGCAGCGGTAGCGTATGCGACTGCTGTGTTTGCGGTCTCAGGTTCGAATGCCGGGTCAGACCAAATATTTAGATGACCTGCAAAATTTTTGTTTCGGAGTTTCAGTGTTTTGTACGTATAATATTTATGTATTTACTAAGTGCTTTGTTAGAGAACAGATGGCGTTGTGTGTAAAATGTCCAGATTATGTATTTATTATTATTTATATATTTAACACTTCTAGTATATTCTGCAATGCTTCTTTATAATGTTATATCTGATACTTATTATTACTGTGTAGTTTTTTTATATTTAAGAATTGTAATTTTATAAGAGTTACAAATGTGACAAAATTTTCCAGGTGCCGTTTATTAAAATCCCATTATAAAGTTTATTCAAAAAAGACCCTAACATGATCTTTTCTTTTGTTCTTCTGTTTTCACGTTTTTTTTTTAAATTCAAAATCTATTAGTAAAAACGTTGAAATCAACATTAAATATAAATGCAGATAAATGTAAAAATATATAAAAATTCAGAATGACCATTTAGAATAATACTCACGCTAAGGTAGAAAACTGGGAAAAATTGCATTTTTTTCAAGAATTGACTCTACAGGTACATGAACTATCTAAAATATGTTAATGAATTTATACCAGAATCTTAATGTACAATGCAGATTCGATACTATTTGGTGTTTTTTTTACAAATTTGTCTTTTGTTTTTATAATTATTACTTTGGATTTTTAGACTTAAGTGAAAATTTGATGTACTTTGTTACATAAATTCTAAATGAGGTTCATTCTAACAGCCTACTAAAATATCAATGAAATTATTTTCCAGGTTATACATTTTACAGGCTTATGTATTTGATATTCCATTTGTAGATATTAATTAACATTTGACAGTTAGCGCAAATGTAGCAATATGTGTACTTTCATTTTTTTGTATCACACTATGTTACCATATTAAAAGACGAAATGCTTTATTATGGTATTCGTAACATCTATATAATAATAAGTAAAGCAAAAACTTTATGCTTCTTTTTTATAAAATAATACTAACGTGCCAGTATGATTTATTAGTTAAAAAAGAGTAGTAGTCGAGTTTCGAACAGTGGGCCACCACTAGTTAATTCAAACTATTAACAATCCGCAGTAATACCTGCGATCGTCAAAATTTCTCGGAGAAAGTTTTACTCCTGCGACTTTACCTATTTTATGTGTATAATTTAAAGTGAGCAAAAGAGAATAAAGAAATAGAGTATTTCCCGGATCCCAAGTATTACGAAGCCGGTAAAATGTACGGCCCATGCACGGCACAGCTCAGAGCAACTGGAGTGAGACGTAGGTGAGGGCGGGTGTTCTCTTTCGATCCCGAAGAGCTCGAGATATCTGTAATGGCCACTCGAGCTATCTGCTCAACCGTTATTCTCAACAAATCTTCCATATTGCGGCCAACCGGAGCTCAATCAATACTGTGCAGTGCGCGTGTAGTTTGTCTTCTATTTTGGATTTGTTTACCTGCCGGCATTAGTTGAGATATGTTTTACAGTGTTGCAGTTTTCAGCTGAATACCAATTATTTTAATAGTGAAGTGCATCTTTCTTTCATTCCATTCACGATTTATTTTTTATATAAAAACACTTAGTAGATATATCTTATTGAATGAATTTCTTATTTGAAACAGACTTTAAACTGAACTCGTATGGCATATACCGAAATGAAGAAATGTTTCTTATTTAGAAACAAATCCTTAAATTAGGTTAAAACTTTTTACTACTATCCTACTATCTACAAAGCAGGTCATTAATTTTAGGTGAGTTAAATATTTTTTTTTTCCAAACGCGAGAAACGGTTAATATTTCAAGCTGACATGAATATCTCATCTCGATTGTAAAACTATAATAAAATTATTATAGGTACGTAAAAGCTATATCTATTATTTTAAAAATATAATACATTTGTAGATAAAGTAAAACAAAATATTCAGTAGAGAAACTATTCTGAATCACTGTTAAAATGAGAATTTTCTAAAATTAATAAGTTTTTGTACTTTCTCATTGAAGCACCGAACAAGTAAAATTAAGATAATGTTCTAATGGGTCGCATAAAGGAAAGTTATAATAACCAGAAGCACATTCGTTGCTATGAAGGTGGCCTGCTTTGTTTCCGACTTCACAAACTTTTCCTTGTTACATTGTTCACTTCGTTGAGAATTGGTACTACACTTTATGGATTGGTACCTATTTGTTTTCTGTTTTCATGTACTCACTTGAACAAAAAGCATTTTACTGATTAGATAAAAATTATTTAGGTCAATCGATTTTAAGGTTTGTGTTCTGGAAAATTTCTTATTTGTAATCGTTGAAGTTCTTGTTTATAACCTGCAATAGACAAAATATATCTGTTTCGAAGTGAAGGAGGTTGGAGCACTGGCTAAGAGGAGGGGGCGCGACGAGGTGAATAATTGCCGTAATCAGTGCCAACCCAACTAAGCGATGATCAGGGTGAAACGAAATAAACCTGTGAATTGTCTTTTCTTTTATTATCTTGCAGTTTCCGTAAAATAATTAATTGCATTCTCTGGTTTGGGTCTCATAGAAAATGTGTTTTATAATAGAAATTACTTGTATGAGGTAGTGTTATGTACGTATCAAGTTACATCGTAATATTGTCTGAATGCCCGTGCAATTCTTTTGTCTTTTAAATTTATTTTCTTTTAAAATTAAAAGTCACGTTCTAAAAAATTGTAAATAGATGCTACTTAGCCTACGTTTTATTCTAATATATTCTTAAATAGTTCATCGCTAAAAATTTCAAGCAAAGCGCTCATATATTTACTTGTCTCGATACGAAACAACAACTTAAAATTTGGTACTTTTTTAAGTAATCTTAACAAACTGTGTTGGTATTACTTTTCATAAATAAATCCGCTTGTTTTTACATTTAATAATGTATATGTTGTTTATTATTTATTAATATCTTTATTGCATACATACGAAATTACAAAAATAAAAATACTGCTGCTTAGTTACAAAATACGCAAATGTGCAAATGCTATATATAAATATNAATTTTGCGATGAAAATTTCGTTAAAAGCTTTTGCACAAATACCTATATTTATAAATGTCACAACTGCTAAAGAAAGCCTTTTCCACTGAATGACATTTTTATTTAACTTGAAATAACAATATATCATGCAATCGAGATAATAATAGCCTAACTCAACAATCGGATGCGATGTGGGATAGAGGTTGATGCGGGTTTGATCCGGCATCAGTTTGTATATAGAACTTAGATCAATAAATAAATAACTATTGATGGCCTTATCTGGAATCAAAGACATAAAATCTAACCTCTATTTTAGAAAGAGACACAAACTAATAACTCAAAATAGACTTCAAAAAGTCGCGATAGGTAACTCTAGATTAAGTTTTGTACCGATACTAATTTTAAAGCTATCGTCGTCGACTACTGAACTTAGACGTCTCCAAAGGAGCGTCAACTTTTCCGGCCTTAGGCTCTCCGTCCGTCCGTGCCGCAGGAGCATAGGGGTTCAAACGCATATCATCATATTTGATAACATATTTCGAACAAACCCGCTTATATATATCAAAGTATGGCTTGTTTTATTAAAATACAAGTATGTCTATCTTCAATTATAGTAGCGAAACCAAAACAATTCAATTTTAATAGGGGGGTAACTGTATCTTTCTATAAAAAATCTTAATTACACCAGCTTCCTTAAGTCAGAAAGTATGTGGAATCGGTGATTTGTTAACTTTATAATAATAAAAATCTCACACTATTCTTATTTTGTATGAACATTTTTTAAAACAAACTCAAGAATTTTTTTAACACGTCTTTCAATATATCATCGCTGAGTTTAAAATCTCTTTTACAAATTTGGTTTATATCACCACACATAAATTGGGATTAAATTAAGAAAATAAATATTTAAAAGTTAATTTTAAAATAAAATTAATAAACATTAAATAGAATTAACTTCAAAAACTAAGCTAATATTATGTGAAAAATTGTGAGTGTCAAATAAATATTAAATAATGTTTAAAATAACTTTAAAAGAAAATCTAAAATGTACCTTAAGCAACGAAAATCTATTAAATTTGGTGAAATATTACTTACCTTAAGAGCCCTCTATACTTTTAAACCGTGTAATTACAGCACTTTTAGTTTGTAAACTTCATTTTCTTTAGAGAACACTTAAGATTATTAATATTTTGTTCCAAGCTTTTACAACATTGAGCTAATATCAGCTGTGGTGAATAACACCAGGATTTGCTGTAAATTATAGTGGAACGAAATAAGTAGAGTCACGTTCGGTCCTAACGTTGTGTTACTGCCATAATTAACAAATTTGCGCTTGCATACCATGTAACGTTCACTTATTTGAACTAAAAGTGTTCGTTTTTATCATTTTGTAGCAATTTTGAGTTTAGTTTTTCATTTTATTAATTATGCAATAACACAGAAAAAATACGGTTTATGCTAGGCCCTTAAATAAGTCTCAGCTTCTTCATCAATCACCTAAATACATAATATAGTATATCTGTAGAATTTTAATAAAAAAAGTGGGTCTTCAGTTTTTTTTCTTGCTGTTTAAGATAAGTTTTGTTGTGTAGTCCACGAATACCTTTTCGTTTCAGAAATAATTCTGAGTAGTTAATATATTATATTATGTTATTTGGTAAATTGTGTAAAAATAATCTCGGCCTAACGATTTAACTTACCTGAATTAGAGCACAACATCAGCATGTGAACTTATATTTTCGATGAATGAAGATAATTTACTGTACATCTGTCTTTTGCTATAAACATATGATCCACCAATAAAAACAAGCGATTTTTTCACATTTTCTCAAGCCGGAACCGAACCCGATTTTTAATATAATCAAAATGTTTTACATACTAAAAGACATTCGTGTTTGAAATAAAATTTTTAATCTCTCACTGAAAGCTTCCTTTCTACCCTGAGGCATTCTCATCCATTAGGATCATTTCCAATATGAAATTGGCTGACTGTTAAGTGATATGTCACAAAAATAAGTTTCACTAATCCTGCATTTCTATTTCAAAGCATTTTTATATGTATTTTAATTTACGTTATATTTTAGAAGTGGTAATAGTTATCACTACCAACATATTTACTGTCAGTATCTATGTTATAATTTTGAGGTAGATAATAAAATAAATCCGTTTCGATATGCATTAAATGGTAATCTTTAGTGTACATTTTGTTGGCCTCTGTTACCTATATAGTTGTAAGTATTTTCACGTTTAAGATGCTGTTAGATTCATTTTTATTTTTAGAGTAAAATGTATATGGAACGTATATTGCCGACACACATAATATTGTAACTCGTGTACACCATGATCAAAATCAGTGATCCACAAACATACCAAGCTGTTATGACACTGAAAAAGTCTCAGGAGAAATTGAAGGACTTGAACCCGCTACAAAATTATTCAGAAAAAAAACTAAAGTGAACTGGGTACAAGAAATTTATAAAAAATAAAAATTAGAAGCGCGATAATTGTTGTTGTTGTCTATGGGCACGCTCCCCTATATTTACAACATGGAAATACTGTTTCAAAATTGGCGCTAAAACTTCATTTGTTTCAACATGGCGCAACATGCGCGAGTGGAAACGCACACTTTTAATTTATTTGAATAATATGTTACTGGTGGCTAATATAATATTTATATAGAATCAATAGCCTAATCATTGTACCACTAACAGAAATAAGATATCGAAACAACCATAACCATAGCCTTAGTTTTTAAAATAAATAGATAAATTTCATAACTATAACGTCATGCACTTAATATGATATTATTGCCCCCTTTATTCAATGGCTATAAACAGAACGACTACCTTATTTCGGTATAATTCATTTATCATGTATTATTATCATAGAAAGTTAAAAGTTAAATCTAACCGTCCTCTTCAAACCGCTTGCATCGCTGAGCCAATCCGCCAGGAACTACAGCCAATTAAAATTGTCCAAACTACAGGCAAGTCAACATATATTAATATCTAATAATCGCAATAGCGCAAAAATATATTCAGAGAATAAATACGTTATAAACCATGAAATTTCGAAAGCTGTGAGGTTTAAAAAACTTTGATAAACTAATTTCGAAGTCCCGAATAAATTTGATATTATAATGTTGTTCTCTTTTATCAAGCACAAGTAAGACAGTTATTATTCTACTCCATCTGTGTGTGTGTTCGTGGGTGTGTGTGTTAGAATTTAGAAGGAATATATGAATTGAACATGACAATGCATTGTAAAAACATCACTTATTCTGTGTTATTTCTAATTAATCTATTCTTTACAAAAAGTTTGAACAAATAAATTTATTTTCCTTGGTTGTTCTCCTTTGAAAAAAAGCTGCTGGGCAGTTTATGTGAGGCTATTTTCACATTTCAAATTTAAAACTGCTCAAGTTACAAAACTCTAGCTATTTTGATGAAATATGTGTAGTGGTAGGTGAATGGACGCTTGGCTTAGATATTTAGGGTGGACTTTAACGGAAATTATTGTCGTTTACAGTTTTTGCTATTTCAAATCCATTGCTAAAGTTTTCGTAATAATTTAAATTGAAACCGGATTTTACTACCTCTCATTGTAGATTTCATAGAATTTTTTATGATTAGTATAAATTTAATTATCTTGGAATCGAGTAATATTTATGAGATTTGGATCAATCAGTTAAGGACTTACACATATAACCACTTTAGTAACCTTGTGACCCTTCGAGGGGTTAAGCGATTTCAAGCACTGCAGTCTAGCAAGCACTACTTCCTTTTTAAAACTTACCGAACATCCCTGAAGAATGTAACTGTCATCAAGAATCAAAGTATCTCTATGCTTTAAGTTGAAATCAGTGAAGTGTTTTAGCCGTGAAAACTTAATACACAGACAGAGCTACTTTCAAATTTTGAATATTAGTGTGGATCAAAGACGTACAAGTCACTTCTTGTTTCTTCAACTTATTTGCAGAGAGTTGTTTTATACATTACCATACATATATCCCTCGTCCTGTTGGATTTTTACCTCCCAATTTTGTTTCAATTCCATTTTTCTATAAATCAAAAGTAATTAAAAAGACAGGGAAATGATGACTGCTTATTTCCGTTTATAATAGAGAAATTAATATATTCAATATATTTTCTAATCAAAATTCACTCGGCAAGGTTTCTCTTTGATAAAGACACCGACAATTAGTACTTCATCAAACGTAAAATTCGTTTATTTAATATGAAATGAATGGCGCGTGATTCAATAAAACTTACTCTAATCAAAAGAGGGTCTTTATAAATGGAGTTTTAATACGAACCTCAATTCCGAATCTCTACGTATAGTTGGACTGCACATTCAAAAGCTGCGAAGATCTGCCATTCCACGATAGTTATTAAAGTAATGCTAATGTTTCTCGCCTTAACTTTTAATTTTAATTCAACCACTTTGAGGTTAGTCTTCGTACTTGCAAGGACTTTTAACACAAAATCTTATGCCTCTTTTATAGAGAAACGTGTTTTTAAATCTACGTTTTAATTAACAGGAATTCATTATATGTACCGGATTTTTGAATGAATTAATTTATTACCACTTTTAAAATTTACTCACTCAAAAATCTGTTACTAACAGTTTGTTTATTGTTGCTTTATCAATGTAGGGTAACACATAAATGCTCAAATAATTTATAGTTATCCTTTCACATGATAACACTTTTTACTTTTGTCTTTTATAATATGAATTTTTACAATAAAAGAAAATATTTAAATTAACTCATTAATGAAAGTAAAATCCATCATCAAGGAACGCGGCTGGCCACTTAAGCGGATGAAGGGGAAAAACGAGGCGCTTAATTCAGCCGCCCGTCGATTAACTTCGGCAAGTACATCCAGTTCCAAATCCCACGGGGTTGTTCCACCCAAGGTGCACACTACCTTAGTCGACACGGTACAGTAACCGCGTATGGCTCTGACCGGCAATACCCTCTGAAAGCGACAGAGGCGTGCCTTTTTCTCGGCAGTCAGAGCCACCACCCGTTGCGACGCTGGGTCCACCCAAGTTGGACAAGAGTTGCCCAAGGGCAGAGACAGAACCGAAGAAGCTTGGGAGCAAGCTGCTGGAAGTGCTCGTCGAAGAGCCTCCTACCGTTGAGGATCAAGCCCAGATTCTTCACGGGTATCACGTATACGGGGCCCGTGGAACAATGGGCCCTGTGTCTTAGACATCTAGAGCGCCTTAATGCTCTCTTCCACCAGAGAAATACCCTTGATGGCCAGGCATACCTCCTGGAAATTCCTCTCTCGGTCTGTGACCAAGGTGTGATTGGCGTAATAAATTACGCCCAGCCCGAGGGGAAGACGCTCTTGAAGGTCCCAGTCGTACCCCTGTTCTACAGGAGTGGTCCTAGGACAGACCGCCGGGTCGCATGACAAGATCAAGGAACCCTCTCGGTCCTCGTACACGACGGTACGCTCCTCCAAATAGTCTGACACCAGCCGGTGACTACTCAGGTACTCTGGCACCCCGTGGTACTGGAGTGCTTCCCTGATGCAGCTGAATGGCAGACTATTAAATGCATTGGCGATGTCCAGAGCCACCGCCAACACAATGCTGCAATAGCTCACCGCCTTTTCGGTCACGGCCCGCAGGCGCACCACGGCATCGACCGTCGAACGCCCCTCTCGGAACCCGAATGGGACATCCGACAGGTCGGAACTCACCTTGCTGAGGTGCCGGACGATGCGGGCTGCGTACCATCGTGTACGAGGACCAAAAGGGTGTCTTGAGAAAGCGACCCATGTCGTCCTTAGACCACTCCTGTGGAACTGTGGATAGGGATCTTCGAGAGCGTCTCCCCCGGACTGGGCGTAATTTGTTACGATGAAGACACACAGCCCGGGAGGTGAACTTTCATGCCTGACCACGAGAGGTATCTTTCTAGTGGTCGGGCGTATCGAGGTGCTTGGCTTAGGATAAAACGGAGGCCCTGCTGTTCCATGGGCCCTGTCGTGGGCCGCCCCCCAGCGCCTCCATAGTGGTCAACTCAGCCCTCGTGCGGGTTTGGGCCCAGATGAAGTATCTGGGCCTGATCCTCGACGGTAGGTGGCTCTTCGACGAGCACTTCCGACAGCTTTCTCCGAAGCTGGTCGACACTGTCTCCTCCCTTGGGCGACTGTTGCCCTATTTGGGTGGAGCCAGCGTCTGCGAGCCTCTGCACGGGGTTATTCAGTCCATGGCGCTCTAGGGTGCACCGATGTGGGTGGAGGCTCTGACCACCCAGAATAAGGCGCGCCTCTGGCAGCCTCAGAGGGTATTGGCGGTCAGAGCCATACGCGGTTACCGCACCGTGTTGACCGAGGAGGCTCATATGGCGACTGGTAGCGAGAGATCCTCAGCACATCGCCAGCGCGTCTTCTTATGATGCTTTTATTTTTATTGCAGTTTTGAATAAAATACATTTAATATTAATTTACTTCCAAAACTATCAGGACAGAACGCTGTACCACATAACTCAGAAGATTCATAATAATTAATAAGTACAGTCACTTAATAATTACATAGAGAGCGTTCCGTTGTGATGCAATGTAACCTAATTAAATTTACTGGCAAAGGGATACGTATAGTTGCGAGTAGCTCAAAGTAAGATGTTTTAATTAAGTCTTAGACCTCGCGATAAATAACTGGCCGGGGGTTGACGGGACGGCACTAATTGCTAGTATATTTAATCCGGTAAAATACTACGGACCCTGATTTCCATAAGCTCCAATTGTTTGTGCCCGTGTATACCTGGATCCGATTTAGTTGCGACTATTTCCATTTGTGTTTATCTTCGTTGACGAACGCTGAATGAATAAATTGTGATTTCGCCTTTGTTCTTCTATTGTTTTCAAAATGAACAAGTGAAATTTACTTTTATTAAAAAAGGAGATAAATTAAGCCATGATCCTTTAAAATCTTCAAGATAAAAAATAATAGTTATATCCGTTAAAAATATTTTTTTGCATTAATTTTTAATGTAATAATTAGGTCTTAGGCAGTACTCAGGAACTAAGCTTGAAAAATAAACTCCTTTTTTTAACGCGAGAGTGAACGTGAAATTCAATAAACTTATTATAATGGCAATAAAATACGGCCTTAAGCCTCTCCAGAGAAGAGATCTGAGCACACAGTAGGACATTATGGGTTGTTGTAAATATAAAATTTTCTTATCAAATTGTTTTACTGATAATAAATAATGTTTAAGTTTTTCAAATCATAAAAGAAATGGAATTAAGACCATGTGACGTGATGTGCTCCGATGATCCTGTTTACCTTATTTGATAGATAAAACTAATTTCTAAAGGTTTATTGTAATAACTATAGTAGTTGAAATACAATATTAGGTTTGTATATAGTTTTATAATTACGGTACTATATTTTAATTTAGCCGCAGGTGTGTTCTATTTGTTTGCCCTAAAATTACTCAGCGAAATTAATATTTCAATCATGACAATGACATCTGTTCTAAATTTGCTAAACTAGGACGGCTGTTATGATATACACATTTTAATTCTCACTAAAAGTTCTAAGCTAATAATAGTGGCTAAAAGTCTATATCTTTACAAATAAATTGAAGGTCGGTTTGTAATTTCAAATTAACAGTTTTTCACTAAATACACATATATTTCACTAAATACACGTATATTAGATTAATTTCGCCCAGCGGTGCTCCCCGCGTTTGTTGTTGTAAAGTGAGAAAAACAACCGCGGGCAAAACCGCGGGGCTCAACTATTAAATAAATAAAATGAAAGTGTTGATAATTTCAGATTAACAGCTATTCCCTAAAAAATATTTTTTTGTTTGATATATATAAACAAAAAAATAATTTCAAAATGTTTGTCAAGACTGACAAACTGACGTCTGCCCCAGCTAGTTTCTGAAACGGCTGCACTGATTTTGACAGGACTTTCATAGGAAGATAGCTGCTATTATAAGGAGTAACTTAGACTACTATTATTTTAGAAAAAAAGATAGGGTTAGGCAAAAGTAAAATTAAAACAAATGAAACAGTGAACATTATCCAATTTCAAAGTAACAAAATCTGCGGGTAATATCAAGGGGCGCTGTTGGTATTAAATAAGTTTCAAGAATCAAATTCAGATCTTCAAGATTCAAAACAACATAAAAGTGAATCAATCTTGGTACTTAGTACCTACATTTGTCTGTGGTCACAAGCGGTTTTAAAAGGAGAACGGTCACTTGTATCTTATGAGTGTGTATGTGAGGCCCGCCTGTGTTTTAACTCTTTTTGCACTCAACATTGTTAGCTTCACAAACGAGTCCGCCACGTGCTTGGGGTTCACAAACGGAATTGCTTCTTCAATAATGAAATGTGTTAGGTTGGTAAACATATCTTTACGTAAATTACAATATTTTCTTTTGTAACTCATAAGATGTACTATTATCGTAGCCAAATCGATAAAAATTGACAGAAAAATATTTAATATGGAACATTTTATTATTAATACATCTAATTTTTAGTATTACATAGCTTATTCTTAAAAAAATCCTATACACATTAAAAATTCAATAAATTTATATTTAATACTATAAATTTAAAGAAGCAATGTGTTTAAATTAATAACGTTAACAGATTTACTTAAAATAACTTTTCTTTTACTGTGTCAGTATTGGTGAATAATTTTAATATTTATAGGAGTACGTAATACATTTATCTCAAGTACCCTTAGAACAATGTCGGATTCCTTGTGCGTATCAGTAGATTACCTGTAGCGTTTTGTTTGGGTGATACTAGCGATTGTAAAATTTGTATATGCTAAAAAAATATTTCAAGACCATAAATAGTTGGAGAGCTTGTTTCGATACTCGACCTCAGGTAATGCACTATGTAACCTTAAAGACATAATAATTAACTTTGTATGGGTTTTCCTTTTACATAATCGTAAACTACGAAACACAACATAACTAATTATTATTGGCTGCACGGTTGGCCTAGTAGTTTAAGTGGTCGCCACACCGCTTCCTACTGCGCCAAGTGTTGTGGGTTCAAATCCTACATGGGACAACACTTTGTGTGATCCATAAATTGTTGTTCTAAGTCTGGGTGTACTTTGTGTCCGTTTCATGTATGTTTGTAAAGTCCCCCGCGACACAGGAATGTATATTCCTAATGCGGGAGTTGTCTTTTAAAGAAAGAAGAAAGAAAAAAAAAAAGAATAATATCAAGATAGGCAGGTCCTTTGNTACGGAATACGAGGCAAACTAGCAGACGTATCGGCTGATGTTAAGCGATTACCGCCGCCCATCGCCCATGGACAGCCACAACACCAGAGGCGTCACACGTGCGTTGCAGGCCTTGGGGGATGGGGAGGGGGATGAAGGGAAGGGTTGGATTATGGGCCTCCGGTATCCTCACTCACTCGGTGAAACACAGCGCAGGCGCTGTTTCCCACCGGTTTTCTGTGAGGCCATAGTATCGCTCCGGTCAAGCCATCCCATGCATGCCGAAGCGTAGCTCTCCCCTTATACTTTTATTATTATTTTTATATCAAATTAAATTAAATTTTCAACCCTTCTAATTGGTTAATCTAATGATGAAATAAAATGTGAGCAAGGTCACGTTCATTATTAGATCTGTAATAAAGTCTAATCCATTATATTTTACCGACATGTATATATGGTGTTATCTTAAGACGGTTGCTTAGGTCTACGACATGTATAGCTAACAACTATTGCTAAAAGCTGCTTCCCAATAAAAAACCGACTGATCGAAAGAGAGACAAAGCTGACAAACTTATGACCCAAATCATAAGAAAAAATTAAATGGAATATTATTATTAAGGAATGGGTTTACTACGGTTTGATGGGCTTAATGCAACATGCGTCTAAGCACCTCATTCTATCGTATATTAGTCCTATTTGGGCATCTTGCGACATATGTACTCGATTTTTTAAATACTTCCGATATTTTTGGTCAAAGTAAATTTCAAAAAGCTTTTAAGATCTTAATTGACATCACAGAATGTGCAATTGAATAATGAACTCTAAATGGAGCGTAATACAAAACTCTTCCGTTTTAAAATATTTTTAACCAACAGCTAACTTACACAAGTTTCTTATCTTACATTTCCAACGATTCCCGTATAAAATAAAGATAGTTGAGTTTATTTTTGTTCAGTGAATTTCTGTTTTACTATCCATCATATTGTTGAGACGTTGCCGTCTTATTTGTCCTCTTCAATTGTTGTTTTCCAGTTCGATAAAAAATATTTTTGTGTATTTCCTAAGTTGTAATGGTATCTCTACTTTAGGTGGCAATCAATATCATAAAATATTACTTGAAATCTATTTTTTATTGAGAATACAGTTTCTCTCAGGTCAAAGAATTGAAAATAATATTAACTGAAATCGTAATTACACAGTAACATGATATCTAGAGAGAAAACTAACAGAAAGGTAGAATAAAAAATGACTAGCAAATTTAGGTTAATAAAATCAACGACAACGGTGTGTTAAGTTAACTTTTGTAAGTATATCAATATGTTTATATGATACTTAGTCTTATTAGTGTTATTCATCTGAATTTTTACGATTTGCGGTGATTCTCATCATTTGGTAAATTCAGAATATTTATAAATGTATTGAAATCATGCATGCATTACGCATCTCAATAAGTTACCATGGTGGAGGTCACCATGCTGCATTATTGCATTGTCTGCATCCGCAGTGAGTGTGGTGACCACTACTTTTGGATTCTGCTCTTGCTTTCCATAAGGCAGAGTAGAGTCAGTTTGGCAGGCTCTTACGAAAAAAACTTGTATTACAAATATTCTAGGTTAAATACTACAGCGTTTTTCAAACCAGAGCTAGGTAGATTCCGATATTCAGTTTATATTAGATAAAATTATCTAATATAAACTGAATATCGGAAACGGATCCAACGATTTTCATGAAATTTAGTATGGAGGGGGTTTCGGTGGCGATAAATCGATCTAGCTAGGATATCTTGTTTAGAAAATTTACCAAAAAAATATATCCTGGTACTAACGTCAATTTGTAAAATAGGTGCGTAATCATAGTTTAACGGTAAATGAAAATATACCGCTTCATATCCATACTTATATAACTATTAAGAGATATTAATAAGATAGGCTCTTAAAATAATTGGTAAGTAGAGTGATATATTAAGAGGATCCACATCCTTCGGTCCCTATTACAATACACAGGGGAAGTGATTAGTAATCTACTCCACAAACTGTGTGAAATGTTAGAACGTTGGTTAATTTACGAAGAAACTAATTTTAATCACAAATGATGTAATATTTGAAACTTTTTTTATACATTTTGTTGAATTATAGGGTTAATCAATAAATAGACGAAGTAAATTAATGACTATGACGACACAGAATGCTCATAATATATTGTGTTAATTCTTTAAAAGAATAAGTATCGATATACTAACGTAGAAACTACTACGCACCACTTTATATAGAAAGTCCGAAGTAAAAAATGTTATGGGCTCTACTGAAAATTTAAAAAACAGGTTTTCTATTCATACCATCTCAAAACTTAAAGATTATTTTAACTTAAAAATGTCAACCTTTTTGAATGTAATAGCCTGGTCATGCCTCAGAAGTACTACCTACTTTGTACAGGTATCCCTATGCTATTTGGCGACATTACTCCGGCTATTGAGTTATATGCTATAAAATTAATGTTGCTCATCACTTTATGTAACCAGTTTAACTCGTACTCGCTGGCTTTCATATTGTTTGTATTGTCACAAATTCTGTAATTGTAAATCTGAATTTAATTATTCATGTATAAAATTATTTATATCCGAGTTAAATTGTACAAGTATGTAGCAAATTAAATGGCTTACACAATCATTTCACAGCATATTTATTTTATCAAGAATGTTACAATTCAATAATAAAAATTACAACATCGACTACCCAGCGAGACTGACACCTGCCTTATTATTATTAAGTCCTTACTTATTGAATTAGCGTTTTGTCGCAATGGCCACTTTAATCTGAAATATATCCTCTTTGGTTAAGAATTCCAAATTCAAAGTTATAAGTTTATTTATCTGGTATATTTGAGTTTCAACTTCTTAACAAGTCCTGTGGACGGCCTACTGTGGAAGTGAATCATTCGCAAACAATTAACAATTTTGCAATTCGAACCAGCTAACATGTGTCGACTGCTACGTTAAATTGCTCAATCAGCCCTATAATGAAGGGTTTTTAAACCGGGTCATTACCTGTGACGCGAAGTGGATCCTATATGATAGTTAGTAGTGCGCATCGCAATGGCTGAACCCAGGAGGGCCAGCCGAATCCTGTAACAAGCAGAAATTTACTCAAAAAGTTACTTGTGAGTGTTTGATGGACTGGTTCCAGTGTCGTTCACTACAGCTTTCTAAAATCTGGTCAAACGATTACGGCAGATATCTATTAGTAGCTGGAAACCATGATAGAAGAACTATCTGCTGAAAATCAAGCCTGGTCAATCACTTTAGACCACTCCTGCTTCAGGACATCGCTAGACCACACACTGCTCAACAGATGGCCGCTAAACTAGAGGAGCTGTAATTGGAATATCTGTGACATCCACTGTACTCCCTGGATCTTGCTCTAACAGATTACCATTTTTTCCTAAATTTAGATAACTTCATACGAAGAAAAAAAATTATATTCGAAGTAGCAGTCCAAATCGCCTTACAAGAGATTCTCACCCCTATGGTTTTTTTTTAGTAAAGGAATCACTTGTTTACATTGTGGGCTGTCACAACTACCCACTATGTAAACAAGTAGGTAGTTGTGACAGCTACATTAAATTTAAAGTCTCTGCATTTTAATTTAATGTAATAATATAAGTAACTATTTATAAACATTCTCATTTAACGATTTTGATGAGAATATAAAGCACCTGCCAGTAAAGTGTTATCTCCTCTCAAGCACACCTATTTTAGAAGATACACACAACAAACACTTCTAACATTCAAAATGAACACAATGAAGGACTCATTTGCTACAATTATGGTTGGTATTGAGGAGCACATGGCTGTTTTCGAGTTGGAGCTAAAGAAGACTGCTAAAAGCATTAGCACACCAACCCTGGCGATGATCTGACATTGGATTTTGGGGGTTTCAAAGCCTTTGTTATGAGTACTATTCCTGGCTTTCGGCGTCAAATTGAGCTTTTCGCTCCTCAGGTGGACACCATGGAGACGTGTACACGTCGTAAAATTTTGTTTTGCGGGTATTCCATACCCGAGGATAAGGATGAAGACCCAGTGCAGTCGGTTGTCAGTGTTGTGACGGGTCATCTTGGGATGAAGGAATTCTCAAAGACAGATATACGGAGATGCCACAGAATGGGTAGACATGTAGGTTCTAAAAAACCTAGTCCCATATTAGTCAAGCTACAACTTGTATCTGTACGTGGCATGTTGTGGTTAGCTAAGACCAAATTGAAGGGATCTGGTATCACTTTGTTCGAGTTCATCACTAAGACTAGGCACGACGTCTTCATGGCTCGAAGTGTTGGACACGAGAAGGACACATCTATGTTCTCGACCCCAATGGGACGCGGCACCGTTTAGACTCGCTGGGTGACCTCAATCGTCTGGGTTTCACACAGAAGGCGGCTCCAGTCAAAAGGGTTTCAACGAAACCCAGACGTGCTGGAAACAAAAATTAAATTCTGCATTGCGTCTGCTGTGATTGTCGCATTACGTCCAGGTATTATTATATAGTTTCGTGTTGTAGTTAGTATTCATACTTTTCTTTATCCTTAATCATACCGTACCCTCCTTATTCTTTAAACTTTAAATTAAAATTTTAATAATTTAATAATACCTCAACTTTAAAAATAATATTTGTTTACAGTTTATACCTTTCAACTTGATATATCACTGACAGACTAATAGTACAACTGCAGTCGATACGTTCACGCAAGACGTGGTTGATATTCTCGTTGCATTTAAATTTTTATAGGTCATGTAAATTTTAATATTTTTTTTCTTGAAGTTTTCATTCATCAATGTTCTCATGTTGTTATTTCGTTGTTATTTTTTTTTATTTCTAAGTCTTTTCTTTTTAAAGTTTTCATATGTCTCTATTCTGCGATTAAAATGAAATTGTATTATTTTAGTAACACAATTGGTGGTTGGAAAAAAGGTAAAGTTTAACAGTATTGTATTTATCTAGATATATTGACATTTTAATGATTAACTTAGGTATCGACAGTGACGATGATGATGAGATGACTACTAGCCGATTGAAAATTAACGGCAGTTTTGTAAGTATTCCTTCACTCTCTGACACAATATAAGCCTAGTTTTTTGATGTGGTCAGGAATTTTAATGAAGCCACATAAATGCCCAGAGTATTCCGGCCCGTTTCCCAGAGACACTGGCTAACTTTAACCGTAAGTATGTCCATGCTATTCTCATTTCGGAATCATCCCTTCTGCTGCTTATTCCCTTCCTGACTTTCATATAATAAGAAATGACCGTGTGAATGGTGTTGGAGGTGTTGCCATATACCTACGTAAAAATATTCCTTTCCAAATTATAGATGTGTCACCACAACCACCACCATCAAACGCAGTAGAACATTTATTTTTGGAAATAGAACTGTGTCATACTAAGAATTTACTCGGTGTTTACTACTGTGCCTCTTCTCGCATAAATTTTTTGCCATCATTCGATAAATTATTAGAAAGTGCAACACCCGTCTACAGTCACAGTATTATTATGCGCGATTTTAACACATGCCTGTTTAAAAATAATCTTCGCTCATCCTCTTTCTTCAGTACAGTCGAGTCATATAATATGTCTGTTCTAGCTTTAAATGCAACTCACCACTTCCCTAATTCTACTCCGTCCCTTCTTGACCTTATACTTGTATCCTTCCTACATTTAGTTGCTAAGTATGGACAGTGCTCAGTTGATGAATTTTCTTACCATGACCTGATATTCCTATCCTATAAACTGCGCTCCCCTAAACCTAAAGTCAAAATCCTTGTGCAACGCAATTTTAGGGGCATGAACCTTGACGCACTCCGTCAGGGTGCCGCCGGATTCGATTGGAGTTTTCTGGCTCAAATGGACTCAATTGATAATAAAATCAAGTTCTTTAACGAAATACTAACCAGCCTCTATGACGTGTATGCACCGGTTCGCACTGTAAGACTTAAACATTTACCCGCCCCAAGGCTAACAGATGAAATAAAAAGTTTAATCTAAAAAAAAACTGCAGCCAAAAGCAAGTTTAAGTCTAGGCCAACACCTAGCAACCGGGCAAAATATATTAATATCCGAAATCTCTGCAGTAAGGCTTGTAGGAAAGCACAACGCCAACATGTTCATAATTCGGTCAAGAACGGAGACCCAACTAAAATTTGGAAGTTTGTTAAAACATTAGGAGTTGGGAAGTAACATTCGTTTTTAGATTCTAAAAAAATGATATGGAGTTGTTAAACCAACATTTCTCTTCTTCCAAATTTAACCAGTTTAGTAAGGCAAATACCTTACAATATCTTTCTAAGGTTCCAGCTCCTCATTATCCACCGTTATGTTTTAATCGATTGACTGTTTGTGATGTTGAGAAATGTATTATGTCCATATCTTCTAGCGCTGTTGGAAGTGATTGTATAAGCTGTAAAATGATCCAGCTAATTCTTAATGAATTGTTACCTGCACTTTGTTTTATTCTAAATCACTCTCTTTTTTCCAGAACTTTTCCGGAGATTTGGAAAGAAGCACTTATTATCCCACTACCCAAAAAGAACAACCCTAAATCCTTCTCCGAATATTGTCCCATTTCCATATTGCCTTTCCTTTCAAAAGTTCTAGAATGCCTTGTGCATATCCAATTAAATTCATTCCTTAATATAAACCAACTCCTGAATCCCTTCCAATCAGGTTTTCGAGCGGGTCATAGTACAGTTAGTGCGTTGATCACCGTTACGGATGACATCAGTCTAGGTATGGAGAGTGGAAATCTTACAGTTCTTTCTTTACTGGACTTTAGTAATGCTTTTACTAGTGTAGATTTCCACATAATGCTGGGTATATTGCGCTTTATCAACATATTTCCGACAGTAATTTATTGGTTTTAAAGTTACCTATTTGGGCGAAGACAGCGTGTGAATCTTTATCTTCTTGGTGTAACACGTCTGTTGGAGTTCCGCAGGGTGGCGTTGTATCTCCTTTACTTTTCAAGTTATTTATTAATTCTACCTCCAAGTCATTAGCCTCCTCCTACCACTTTTATGCAGATGACTTTCAAATATATACACAAGCACCGCTACATAAGTTATCTGAAGCCTTTTCAACTATTAATCAAGATCTGGCGCATGTGTGTGAATGGAGTGAGCGGTATGGATTTGTGGTTAATCCATCTAAGAACCAACTTATTGTAGTAGGCAGTTCCAGGATGGTATCGAGAATAGACTGGACACAATTACCTAACATTACATTTAACGGAACCCCATTATCAATAAGTACGTCTGTTAAAAATTTAGGAATCTACATTGATAACACTTTAACTTGGGGTCCTCAATTGCGAGAATTTAGTCAAAAATTGTTTGCATCGGTGGGATCCTTACGAAGACCACGCAATTAGCTCCCAATGGGTACTAAAATTATACTTGCACATCTCCATTTTCCTATATTCGACTATGCTGATGTCAATTATCTCGACATCACAGAGGAGCAACTCGACAAACTTGAGCACCTTCAAAATTTTTGCATTAGATTCATATTTGGATTGCGCAAATATGATCATGTTTCTGAATTTCACAATCAGCTTAAGTAGCTCCCGATTTGCCTTCGACGGAATGCTCATATTCTTTCCATACTTTATGGTGTTCTATTTCATCCGTTTACTCCACCTTACTTAAAGGAACGCTTTGTTTTCCTCAGTGACACACATCTGAAATCCCTGAGGTCAACAAAGTTAGTTACAAGTTACAAGATTCTACGATAAGTCCTTTACGGTACAGGCTGTCCGATTGTAGAATGCTTTGCCGATGGCTATACGGCGTGCCAAATCTTTGCCGGTATTTACAAAAATGGTCAAAGATCATTACCTGTCATCATAGTCTGCTATGTGTCTAAACATACCAGTTATGTTGTTTATTTATATTTATTTTATTTTTCAATGGAAATGTAAATATTTATTTTGTGTCGACGGAGGCGACGTACGCCTTAGCCGTTACACCCCAGTGGGATTTGGAGGCGGGAGTGCTCGCCGAAGCTTATCGACGGGTGGCTGAATTCCGGGCGGAGAGTGGCAATTGCCCTTCGCCCGATGAGGTACGCGAGTGGCGTGAAGCCGCCCGTCGGGCCACGATGGCTCATTAGTCTTCGTGGCTGAAGGCTCCACGTGCTGGCTTCGCTACCGAGGAGGCTCTCCAGCCGGTCATCCAGCTGGGCAGGACGGCNTGCCCTTCGCCCGATGAGGTACGCGAGTGGCGTGAAGCCGCCCGTCGGGCCACGATGGCTCATTAGTCTTCGTGGCTGAAGGCTCCACGTGCTGGCTTCGCTACCGAGGAGGCTCTCCAGCCGGTCATCCAGCTGGGCAGGACGGCAGCACGGAACCCTTTCCTTCCGACTGACGCAGGTGCTTTCCGGGCACGGTTGCTTCGGGAAGTACCTGAACTCGGTCGCCAGGAGGGAACTGCGTCCTGCCTGCCACTACTGCAACTGCAGTGAGGGCTCGGCCCAGCAAACGCTGGTGGTGTGCCCCGCTTGGGCGCCGAAGCGTCGGGCCCTCACTGCAGTCATCGGAGGAGATCTCTCGCTACCGGCCGTCGTTCGCTCCATGGCCGATGGCGAGAGCAGTTTTTTAGTCGCACTCGCAACCTTCTGCGAGGGAGTCATCTCGCAGAAGGAGGCGGCGGAGAAGGCCCGGGAGGACGATCTCCACTCGGACCCGATCCGACGCCGGCGAACCGAGCAGCGGAGGCGCGCCTACCAGCGCCTCATGCCGCCCTGAGTGTGGCCGTAGATAGGCGGGACGGGTTTTCCGCTCCATCCGCTAAACAGTCCAGCCGCGAGGGGGTGACGCTACGCATGTGCCGTACGTCGCCTAGATTGAGAGTTTTTGTGCCCGCTTCAGTGCGGGCAAGCGCTGGGAGGGGTCCGGGTGGCGTAAGAAAGTGGTTCCCGGATTTCTCCCATCTCAGGCGCAGAGTAGCATACCGTGTGGTTTTAGTCGGTTCGATTCCGATACGGCGCCCCGTCACAAACCCCGGTGGGGTGAAGGCCCGAGGGGGTTTCCCACACGTAAAAAAAAAAGAAAATGGTGATACCAGTCCTTTCTATTGAACATAAACGACGACCAAAAATAAAACATTTTTGAATAAGTTACATTAACCTTTAACTAATAGTGATAGCCTTCAAAAGTAATACCATATTTAATAGAGAAAAATGAGCATCGTGCATTAAACTTGAAAATGCACTCATTATATACATAAAAAGAAAACGTCATTATTCTTCAGAGAGATAAAACAAATATATTTTCATGTGATAAATGTTCATTGAGCTGTTCATGTCAACTATTAATATAAAGTTTCAAAGAAAAAAAGGACATCATCATTTTTATTAAATGTGATTACATAATATTTTTGATTAGATTCTTACTATATAGATTTTTGGATTGTTAGAGATCATAATAAATAGTTACAGTAAATAATTGATGATTTTGAACAGACGGATCAAAACGCTGATGGTATCTTAAATTTATAAAACTGGTTTAAAGTACTTTTTTACAGGTTGCCTAGAAGAGATTGCCCTTGAGCAATAAGGCCGCCAATTGTACTAACCACCTACCAAGCTTTAAGTTATGTAATTATCTGGTGTACAATAAAGCGATTTATTATTATTATTATTCTATTTATTACATTTACATAAAAAATAAACAATAATATATTATTGTTATTATTACTTTATTACTTTTGTAGGCATAGAAGTTCCATGATTACTGAATAGTTTCTTTGTTTAAGTGGTCCTATTGCATTGTCAATTGTAGTGAACTAGTATCTCGTTTATTTATATATGTGTGTGAACCTACTTCTACTCTGCATCAGCATAAGTAGAATCCAAAAGTAGTGGTCACCATACTCATTACGAATGCAGACAATGCAATAATGCAGCAGAGAGACCATGTTATACATGGAGATGTAGGTAGTCGAATACGGATTCGTAGAAAATGCAAGCATTAGTAATAATGCAACTCAATGTGAATTAGATATGTAATTAGCCAAACACAAACTATTAAATAATTACTGTTGCGCTGTTACTTTATAATAAGCGCTTTGTTTGAATCTAATTAAACTTTGATGTAATCAATCAGTCTGGCAAGTCTCTAAGTATTCCAATCACATTTTGTATGTACAACCGCATGACAGGTCGCTAATTAGAAGCAGACAGGTAACCAATAGTTACAGAAAGTAACTGAATACTTGATTATCGCACGTACAAATCTCTGTATCGTCAAAAAAAAAACTTTTGAGAAAAATTATAGAAATGAAGGCGTATGAAATTTGGCATACTTAATGTTAAGGAGTGCAGAAAGCTAAAAAATAAAAAGAATTATCTTCGAATTTCGACCCTTGGGAGACCACTAGTAAAATATTTATTATTCACTTTAATCATTATGCAAAACATGAGCATTGCTAAAAATTTCTCAACCAACACAATGTAGAAAATACATACATTATATAACTATAACACATTCTGATTTGAATCTATATATTTACGTGTGACTAAAAAAGCAAAAACACTTTCAAACTAGTAGACATTTTTGCTCTTCAGACTGACAAAATTATATTCTTTTACCTAGTAACGCAAGGCTTAAAAAAATTACATGGTATTTAACTTTATTTAACAGCTCTTTGAAATAATAAACTTCCAATAACAATATTGCTTAAACATGATGATCGATCATACCTTTTAATAAGTAGTTTACTCAAGCGGTAATTAACAGTTTAAATCTGTTTAAAGCGCACACTTATTGCCAAGTGGCTCTTACCCGTCCGCACTCAGAAATGTTCAATCCAAAGACAGGTATATATATATACCTTTTGTGAATAAATTTTCTGAGCGAGGGTGAAAACCGCATTGAACGTCGTCTAATAGACTTCGAGATATATGCAAACAGGTACGCATCTTCGCAGCTTAATATAGTTTGAAAAAGCTTCAAATTATACAATAGGAAAATAATAAATGTTTGTAAGCTCTAAACACATTCCGTAACTCACAATCTCCTTCTCAAATATACACCACTTTATATTCTAACATAAAAAAAATAAATCGTACAGCCGTATTTATAATACTTACATAAAATATTCATGCAACATTTTGCTATTTATGTTATTAATTTGTTTGTTAATGTTAAGTGTAATATATTTTATCCTCAACAAAAGAAATAGAAAATCTCAGCAAATGTCACTCATCATAAACAGAAATATCACGATTATGGAACACCCGTGGGAGAGCCACGCTTCGGCATGTATGGGCTAGCTCGACCGGAGTGATACCACGGCCTCACAGAAAACCGGTGTGAAACAGTGTTTCACCGAGTGAGTGAGGATACCGAAGGCGCATAATCTAACCCTTTCCCTCATCCCCCTGCCCATTCCTCAAGGCCGGCAACGCACTTGTGACGCCTTTGGTGTTACGGGTGTCCATGGGCAGCGGTAATCGGTTACCATCAGGCGATACGTCTGCTGGTTTGGCCCCTATTCCATAAAAAAAAAAACAGAAACAATAATAATAGGAACACGTGGTAGCTAAAATTATACATAGATACATAAATAAATCACGTACAAACAAACATACATATACTACAAAATCAAGCAGTAATACAAACATGCACAATACTCACAAAAAATTTAGGGGACACAAAAATCTGAACTATTTTGTCCTCAAAAACAATAACAAAAAACTATGGCAGTCATTACGTCTACCGATCGAAGTGAAAACTTATAACTTAGAATGTTATTTGAAAAATTTGAAAATATATAATATACATGTTATATATTTTAAATGTATATATACATATATAAATGCAAATTCTCAATCCGAAAGATTTTCCCTGCCAAAAGAATTTAACGAGGCCAAAGAAGTTTTGACTTCGAAAATGTTATGTTAGCGTACCTGTGACTTCAATATGTCGGTGACGCGAACTCATAATATTTTATTCAATCAAAAAGTGCTTAACGCGACTAAAAAAGTTTACACTTCAAAAAATACAATGGAATTGAGAACCTCCTCCTTTTTTATGGAATAAGGGGCAAACGAGAACACGTGTCACCTGATGATAAGCGATTACCGCCGTCCATGGACACCCTTATCACAAGTCCTTTTGGGGGATGGGAAGGGAGATAGGGGAGGTGTTGCGGTATGAGCTTCCGGTATCCTCACTCGCTCGGTGAAACACAGCACAAGTGCTATTTCACACCAGTTTTCTGTGAGACCGTGGGATACCCTTTGATCCAGCCTGCCCATTTATGCCGAAATGAGGCATGAGGTTTTTTAAAGTCGGTTAAAAATAAGCCAGGTTATTTATTATGTTGTAATGTCTTAACTTCTAATAGAGTACCTTCTTAAAAGAGTAATATCCCTAACAATATTATAAATTCGAAAGTAATGTATCTGTCTATAAGTTTGTTAAGCTTTTAAGGCTAAATACCTGAATCGATTTCTATTAAATTTGCCATGGAGATACTTTCATTCTCAAGAAAATAGTCTTTAGTCTTAATCGCGATAACCAACATACCGGTAACAGCTAGTAGTTTTTTACAATATTTTGTAAAAAAACTACAAGAAATTTTACAGAATGACACCCCTCCGCTGGTTCAGCGCCTGGCCCTAGACTGAAGGACTGTATTACCAAATGTGAACAGAAAATAACTTTATCTCAGAAAACATATATTTAATATTAAGGCTGTTTGATAGTTAATTTATACCATACAACCAATATTTTGTTGAGTATAATACTCTGTTAAGTATGTGGTGACATTGAAAGCAGATCGCAGCTGTTCTAACACTCCAGTTAATCGCACAGGAACAAACCGCTCAAAACATTTAGTTAGTACAACATCCAGCAGACAATTTAATATAAATTGCGGGAGTTGCCGGGTCGGTTGCGACATGGCTACATGGAGCTATAATGGAAAGTTGTAAATCTTTCAGTGGACAGCGCGACGCTACCAACAAAACATTTTTTCCATTCACCCCTTTGGGAACACCGATTCGATTTTGTACATTCAATACAATGTTGCCGACTGTATTCCATTTAAGCATAACTGTACCTAACGGGAGATATCGCCTGGGTGGGAATTCGAATAGTATAAAAAATGCACTTTTCCGGTTCCTACTCAGTACTGAATTGCAATAAATGGCTAAATTTCTATAGTGAAATCAATTGAACAAGTATAAACGGAGCTAGTCGTCCTTTATTAATAACATACATTTAAATGTCAGAGTCATGATAGACTACACGGTTGGCCTAGTGGTTTCAGTGGTCGCCACACCGCTTCCTACTGCACCAAGTGTTGTGGGTTCAAATCTTACATGGGACAACACTTTGTGTGATCCAGAAATTGTTGTTCTAAGTCTGGGTGTACTTTGTGTCCGTTTCATGTATATCCCTAATGGGGGAGTTGTCTTTTAAAAAAAAAATATTTAGTCAACATTCATTTTATTCAATTCGTTGTAATGTTGTGAACACTCATGCATAGATCATTATTTGAAACATATGGTCAGTTTTAATAAAACTAAAAACTTACATTCAGTTTTCTTTTGATATTCTAATTAAGAAACTTATTTACTACTTTTTTCTACCATTTTCTTCGAATAACATTCACTATTTTTTTTATCCTAAAAAAGTTTTCTTTCACACACAAATGTTGAATATAAAAAGTTTTTGTAATTCTGCCCCAGAATTCATTGGTAGTATTCCTAATACTGGGCTACTTTTTCTATCACTTTTTTAATGGATGGTAAATCTGACTAAAGCTCATTTTTCTGTAATAATGTAAATCGGCAGTCGCAGTAACACTATGAGTTGATAAAATACTAAAATCATGGAGGAGTATATTAAGCTTAGTACCAGTACCGTCGTCTGTAATCTAAAATTGTAAATGGATTGCAGTTTTTAATAACTTCGTTGAGTGTAAAATTCAATCAAAATGTAACAAACAAAATAAAAATCTTTGTTTACAGAATTCGTTGAAAAAGCAAAACGGTATCAAAAACACACGAAGGCTGAAGGTTCAATTATTCAATTTATGGTTTTTATGTTTTAGCTGCCAAAATGACTCTACTCGACTATCATTCTAAATGAGGACGTAGATATTTGAGTATGGTAACCCACACTACAAACTTACCACAATTATGTTACGAGAAAGTTGATCATAACATTAGTATGGGGAATAATTATACAAATAACAAAAAATAATATGTTGTTAATACACATTTACTCTACATGTAAGTTAGTTTTCCTATAATTGTTTGTATACTATACTGTATACCTGATATATTCTTATTATTTTATACCGTACCTAAGTGACACCTATTCCTAAAATATATTTTAATTGAATAGAACATCAAGATGATGTCTGACGCCTTTAATTTCTAAAGTAAAATACTTTACAAACGCTTGGCACATTTATCATGAAACAAAAAATTTAATAAAAAGCGACCATTAACGTAATGCAAACTGAAAATAAAAGGTGTCAGAGAACTTTGCGAGTAAATGTCTTTTATATTAAAATTCGTCATAACATTTCATTAAGAGAGTGCAATTTGAAAGGTAACGAACGTAACCTAAAGAGTTTCACTCATTGTATCTGTATCTTTTTTATTCGTCAAGCCACAGAGCGACACTGAGCCAAATAACCTGACGCCGTTGGCTGAAATAAGGCGCTTTCTAATTTACATTCTGTATACAAATTGCGCAAATGTGAGCATGAAAATAAAATTCTCGTCGTTTGTGTTTTCTTGTGGGGTAGTCTTTTCTCGCATTATGTAAATTTTTATTACGAATTCTGTCAAATTAGTTTATACACGCACATTTTTATAAAGCCATTGTACAATTTGTGTTATCTTGACAAAGGTTTACTGTTAAGCTCTAAAGTGTAAAAGTATGCACTTACAACACATAGCATATGTCTTAATTTGTATAAGTATGTTTTAAACTATGTAGGAGACTTACCGTAAGACTGTTTTAAGATACCTAATCATAGGTAAAGAATATAAAAAACAATGATTTGCATATAAAATCTTAACAGTATCATATTTTACTACGAAAATTAATAATATTTTGTTTATTCCACTACTAGCTTATAGATACTATAAATCTATAATATCTTTTTGCTAGCGTTTCAAAAAGACTCGTCACTTGCATTTGTGTATGTGTGTAGATTATTCAATTGTGTGTAGTTGTTGAAGGTAGGTTACAACTCAAATTGTGTATGCTGCGGTAAAAATAATAAGTCCAACTACGGCTAATTGTCCAGTTACACAAAGATATATTAGAAGATGCAGTAGAAATAATTTATGTAGGCACAAGCAGAGCACAGTAAATAGCTCAAGATAGGAAGACAGATATTTCAGAGAATAGCACTAGAAAACATGTATATAAGCAGTCTATAGCAGTAAATAAGCATTAGCATGAAATACATAAGCTTGTCCGGATACAAACGTGCTTTCCGCGTCGATAACGAGATCTGTGAGGCGCGGGCGCACGCCGCTTGGTGGTGGTTACGCGTCACATAAATGCTTATTATGTATACCCGGTATAGTGCACCCCAGGTGTCGATAATCGATATCGATATTGGTCAAAAATATTTTTAATATTTTAAATAAGTAAATGAACATATAGATAGTAAGTTAAATAAATAGTGTATCTGGATATGTATAAGTGTAAACATATAAATACTTATAAGATTTTCGATTAACTTTATTTATTTTATAAGATTATAATATAACAAAATATGTAAATGTATTTATGTGTAGTAGGGAGGTGGTTGCCTACATGTATATTTATTATTGTAAGCATATAATGAGTCGGAAATGTTATCATCTATTGGTTTATTGAGTATTATATCTTCATTTATCTATCTATCTATGTCAGCTTAATCTATCAATAGCATTCTATCAACAACCCATAATGTCTCACTGCTGGGCTCAGATCACCTCTCAGGAGACAGGTTAAGGCCATACATCCCCACGCTGGCCAAGTGCGGGTTGTGGACTGCTCAGTTTAATAATAAAGTTAAATCTTTTTGTATTCTGGACCACAATTCTGGGCGGCACTATTTATATTTTAGTGGGTACATACATTTTACAAAGATTATACAACAATACGCCATTAACAAGTATCCAGAGACTATTTACTAATCAGTCTGATTAGAGAAAAAACAATTTTCATTAAATAAGTGGTAGCCATTATCAGAGTAAACTAAATAAATTATAGTAGCCATCTAAGTGTATAAGTTAATAAAAATATATTACTGACATCAGTATTTGGAAGTTTTCGAATGATTGTGGTTTTGTGGACGTCGTCGCGGCGCGAACAAGCGATAAAGTACCACTGTTTAACTTTCACGACAAACTTTACTCTTCAGCGTTCTCTCGATTTCGTATTATATTGAAGTTAGTGTAGATAACTTCTAGAAGAACCTCTCAAGTTTACTTTTTTATCATGCGAAGAAAAACTAGATCAATGGATATGGTTTTTTCTTTTCTGTTACTTAAGTTGTTAATATATTACTGGGGTTTAAAATTTTATCAATACTAGATAAGGGGGCTTAGCAGACAGATGGGAGTTATTGACATAGTGAAGCCTGAAGAGGAAGAAAGCTGATCTGTTGTACTGTATGTACCTATTTGGAAACCTTTTTTTCTGTTTAAATAACTTTATTTACATTCTAATATTCCAGTGTGGTAATTAAGATAACATTATTCAACATCTACGTAAGACATATTTTCATTTACGGCACCGGGCTACAACCCCTGCTGTTAAAACAAAAGGGTTATCCTGACGTCAAGTCTATTTGTTTTGAGCGCTACATTATACACGAGGTTTTACTAATAAGACCACCCTCTGTATAAATTCTTGATCATGAACAACCATTATCATTTAGCGGTTAATAAATGTTAGAGGGTCGAAAGTCTTAGGTGGCCACGTCGACGAGAGGGGATCAAAAATCGTAGTAATAATCGTAAAAAGTTTCAGAGTAACGCACGCGTCGTGAATTTGGAAGGTAGTCAAACGATCACGTCATTACTGGAACGAGGTCAATACTCCTAGATACCACTTCGTGATACCTTCGAAATCTTTGCACTGGAGTGATTAGAACGTATTACTGCCCATCTCATGTAAGATAAAAAGAATTCGATGATAATGGCTTTACCTGTTGTTGTCAGAGGTTAAAGAAGTAATCTGTTATTCAATCACGTCTTGATAGAGCTACTCGGAGTGCAAGTTCAACGTAAGCACCTCAACTACTTTTTATGGCGACTTGTTACCTAATATTAAATACGTAAGAGATATTGGGAATATTTTGGCATAGAGGAAGAAATAAAGACTTAATCGGAAACTAAGAGTATTCTTTTTTGTAATTTTCACTTTATATTACCAGAATGCATGGCATGTTACCATGAGCGTCTCCGTGAATCGGGGTTCATGTTAAGCAGTCGGTCCCGGTTGTTATCCTATGATAACAGTCGTAAAGCTCAGATGGAGGCCTTTGGGTGGCTTAAAAACATCCAAAGTCCCCAACCCGCACTTGGCCTGCGTGGGGACGTATGGCCCTCTCCTGAGAGGAGATCCGAGCCCAGCAGTGGGTCATTATGGGTTTTTGATGATGTTGATGATTACCAGAATGAAATATCTTGTAATTGAACTTTAAGAGCACGTGTAAATATTTATGTCTTTTTTTATTATACGGAGATTTTTTTGAAGTAACTATTTATTTGAAGAAAATGTGTAAATATTTTTCTAGGTGTTTATGCCTAAACATTAGATTACATCGCTTTTCTTATGTTAGCATTGATATTATGATTAGAAGTTTTAAACATCTAAGAATTAATCTGAAAGCAAAGTGAAGTCAAAAAAAAAAGAAAACATTAAATTAAAAATTCTTCCACAATCAAGAGGTCTCAGGTCGTGTTAAAAAAGTTTTATTGAGTTTTTTATTTTAGAAATGCTTAATAACAGCCTGGAGTATGGAAGTTGTGTTCTTAACACCCGTGGTAATGTAAAGCCGTCGGTCTTGCGCCTGATTCTCCGCGGTCGTGTCCGATAACTGTCCCATTGGATTGTCAGAGTAAGGAAACAGAGAGTGCAACTGTGTTTATGTACGCACTTGTGTACTACAATATCTCCTGTTGGCTGGGTAGTTCTGACCTTTTTCAACCATAGATTTTCCAGAGAGAGAGCCAGACATACATAACTTTTTAATGTGCGTTTCCAACACACTAATTATGTTAAAATTACTGCTATGACACGCCTGCTTCGTACCTATACTAACAAGTACTAAGTTATTGATATATATCACTAGCCCAAGTAGTAGTTTTATGATGAACACGTAAGGATACTGACTAGTAATTAATTAACTAATTGAGTTATTTTAAACGAAAAATTTTAGATACTAATTTATTTTAGAATTTTTCTCTTCTATTCTTTAAATTGATTACCTTCTTAACTTTCTGTCTTTAAGCATTAGAGAAAAGTCTGGTTCCTGTGAACATGTCAGGAAGCTCTATAATTGGCCTAAGAGTCAATATTATATGTTAATATGTCATGTTCTTTAAAAGACGGTAAACATTTTTTTTTACTTTGTCATTATTGCTGTGTCTATCATAGCTTTGTATTCGAAAAAACTATTGCATTTATTTTTAAATAAATAAGCAATTCTCTTTTTAAGGGTTACGTTAAGATTTAATAAAAACTATCTTTGTGGTAGATATTTTGAAACGTTATATAGCTTTATAATATACTCATAGTAAGCAGATTCTGATTTAAAGTTTTTGATATATCTTATGGTAAAATGTTATCGTCATTGAAATACGCCCAATCTCATTAAAATAACCATGATTATATATAAAACAAAACTCATACACCACAAACTGATTATTAGAGAACTGAGTTTAAACTTAATGTGAATTGACTTTTTTGAAATTTAAAATTATTCAACTTAAAAGAAATCAATAATAATTCATTGAATTTCATTCAGTCGACCATTAACTTGAGACATAATCGAAGAACAATGAGCAATGTCGACTCATATTAATCATGATTGTCTATCTATGCCATACTCGGTCGTTTCACATACGGCATCGTATTTATAGCCTGGGCGACTTGGCAGGAGGTTTCGAAACTTGATACCATTAAACGATCGTGTTAGGGATTCAGTTTAGATACCGATCAATAGGCAATTGTGGCAATGTCTGAGTCAGTTAGTTGAAACTGGACGTTTAGTTATTTCGTAAATAGACTAAGCGAAAACATAACTTGGAAATCCTAACAGTTTTACTGATATTCCTGTTTCACTTGTGGATATTTGTTTCAATCGTTCTAAATAAGTAAGCAACATATGTTCATTGTTTTTACGAAATTAGTTAATTTAATTATATCGATAAAAATATTATCATACTGTTTTTCTTCCGTGGTTTCGCTCACATTAAGGTTGATCTTGAGGTACCCACCATTTAAGCTTTTTTATGCCTATTTCCTTCAAGTGGATTAAAACATGTTATCACTCACAGCGAAGAATATATCCAACTGTAAAGTGGTTTGCGATGGATTCGCTTTTATAACAGCCTTTAATTCTTTATTAAAACTTTGGTCTCCGGACGTCTACGGGGCTTGTTATGAAGGTTGAAATTTTCAGAACGAATATGTTGAAACCAAAAACGTACCTTGATTTATTTTGCGACACCAACGCCATACAATCCTTCGAGCTATTCTGCAGCACATGTGCTACGCTAAAACTAGTACTTGAAAGTAAAGTAATATTTCAAGTATTGTGCGAGATGAGTGATGCCAAAGAAAAAATAATGAGTAAAAAACAACTTAATGACTGTTTTCGAAACTCAAATATACCAGCTAAATGGATAGCTCTAATTTGGAATTCTGAACTAAAGAGCATATTCTATATATATATAATTCAAGTTACTGATCATAGAGGCCAGTGCAACAAAACGCCAATTTGCTATGTAGGGACCTAATTATATTACTACACAGAGAAAGTTTTTTTGAACCTTATATCAAATTAAGGATATTTTATTGGAAGTCATGCATGTGGATCTGATTTATTCCTAATTTTCTATATAGCTGTTTAGTTTTAGAAGAGGGGAGGAGAGGGAAACGCCCTATTTTAGTACAAAATGAGATTTATAATTGAATAAGATATTCGAAACGTATGTCTGAAATCAAAATCGCTTAAGCAACTTATCAATATTTTTAAAGTGTGGGGTATCATTAGATACGTCTTTTTTTTCTTTATTTAGATAATTTAGATTTATTTTCTTTTTTTTAGATGATTTATAGAAAAATAAATCATCCCCAGTAGAAATTATTATTTTGCTACTTTCTCGACATTGTAAATACACATGCAAATTTTCATCTTTCTAACACTAACCGTTTGGGAGGTAAGCCAAAGATGGACGAAAATGATGAAACTATATGGGTTACAAAACTTAGACTACGAAACCCGACGAACGAACCATTATCGTTCCAATAATGAAACTATACAGAAACATGCAAGTACAAAATTATTTTAGCACTGCGCGTAAAACGTAAAAGATTATTAACCAGCAATCACTTAGAAAAACGTAAATCAGAAATTTCAACAAATTTGAATCAATCACTTAGGTACCTACACCACATTATTATATCTCTTTACGTTAACTTAAGACAAGATAAGTAGGATAACTGATTGCTTTGCTGTGTAAATTGTACGATTATGGCACATTTTCAGACACACCAATTATGTGAATGTAAAAATCATATTTTACTCAAGGAAAAACGTATTATTTTTAGTATCACTATTGCTATTTTTGGGTGCTCAATTAATGTATTAATTTTAAAGTTGAGAAATCTAGTGAAAACAATATTATATAAAACTTCTTTTTACGAAAACACCGCCACTTTGTATCCATTTTTAAGCAATTTAGGTTGAAACAGCTCTCAAAATCCTTTTTAATTTTTCATCAACTTAAAGAATGTAAAGCTGTTGTCGTCTCTTGTAGATTATATATATATTATATATACTATCGTCTATGTAACAGAGTTTAGGTTAAGTACGCTTTATAAGCTGATATTATTATTTTAATGCTTGTACTAGGATAGTTAATTGTTTTAAAATGTTTATTTTGTACATACACTCCGACTGATTTTATGCGGTGTATGCTAGTCGGTATTCTGATCTTTCATCCTTCGGTTTATGGTATTTTTATTTTTACTATGCTTATAACTATTTGAAAATTATCTGCATTCCCCAACCCGCACTTGGCCAGCGGGACGTATGGCCTTAACCTTCTCGTGAGGGGAGACCCGAGCCCAGCAGTGGGAGATTACGGGTTGTTGTTGATGATGACCTGCATTTAAATTATTATCTGCATTTATCGTTTGTTTAAATTTAGAACAATATATTTAGCTCTAATTTTCTATTTTGTTCTACATAATTTGTTCTAATTTATTAATTAGCCTTCCAAAAATTAGAGCTAAATATTCTCAGTAAACGTTAAAAGCGAAATAGAATAATGAGGTAAACTAATTACGAATAAAGCTACTCTCAATAACTAGATGGTATACTATACAATTTACCATGATGCTATTTATTAAATTTATTATTCTAAATTTGATCAATCTTTAAACGTAGTAAGTTTAGTGTTAAGTAAATACAAAAAGGCTTCATATCAGTGGTGAAGCTCCAGCGTAAGGTTCATAAGATAAAGTTTTCATTTCATTCACTGCGGAACTTTTGAACTCTTCCGCTCCACAACGAATATTTCTCAGGTAAATCACTGAAGTCTTTAATATAACCTAGTCGCTTTTTACGACTCGTTTGGGAAGTGGTGGAATCATTTGAGTATGCAAGTTCCGCAAAGTTATAGTTAAAAAATATACTGTGTTATATTTTTTTACAGCCATAAATTTATAAGATATTTATAGGTAGAATTGCTTTTCCACCTTAGGTATCTCAAAATAAATCAAACTAATTTGTCAGGTTCATCTTTGTGGATGGCAAAACAAAAGTATGTTACGTTTTTTCGTGAAGCAGAATAGTTCTGCTTTACGTTAGTTTTCTGGCAACATTTTGATAGAATCATTACATTCTTATTCCTACGATGATCATTCTTTGCGGGAAAGATCAATAGTTACTTTCCTATACTCACCCTCGATGCATATGCCAATCATCATCAATGAGAGCTTAGAAGCCACAGTTGCTTACACGCCTTATAAATAGAAAAAAGAAACAAAATATGTAGGATGCATTAGCCTAAAATAAAAAAAGCGTTCTATAATTTTAGAAATTATTTTCGATGCTTTTAAACGAAATTTGCCTTAGAAATTTGATGTTTATTCAAATCTAAAGTGGTCCATGAATAGTAAAGCCACAAAGCTACTCTCACCTAAAAATAAATTTGCGAAATATTGTATTTTAGTGTCTGTCTATTTATATAAATTTTGTTGAGTCAGTGTAATGTCAAGCAACCAAATAATAACAAATACAAACTTAAATTTAAAGAATAACCGACTACTAATTTTGGAATGAAAATGACTAACGGAATAAGTAGTATGAAGTCTTCAAAATTTTTCTGTTTACCACCAAATTCATGTTTTGTTTGTTGTTGAGAATCTAACATCATAATTCACTTCGCAAATATATGTGTAAAATTTATATGTATCAGTGATCTAGCTCATTCTGTTCATTGTTTTAACCAATAGGGAATATACATTAAATGTTTATTTGTTTCCATTTTTTTTCTAGATGCTTTATTGACTTAAAATTCAAACTGTGTTACTAGTGTTTGTGAGAAAAATTACCTTCTTCAATGATAATTAAAACTGTAAATAAGTATAAAGTAACTGAATCACTGAATAGTAAACAAACACAAAATGACACTAACGTCATTGGCTGTGTCAAATTAGCGCACTTTAAATAGCGGCGTTTGAATAGCTCAAATTTAGTCAGTACTTTAAATTTAACTTTGAAAATTAGTTTGACTATTTTCGAGCCCATTGATATATTTTTCTATGTTATGGAAACGTAAATGATCAGATTAATAAATAAAAAAAAAAGATGCATATTCCCTATTGATCAGTCTCATACAATTCGCTTATCTCCAATGATTTTATTTGCCTACATGGTTGGCCGACTATTTGGAGGAGCGTACCGTCTTGTGCGAGGATCGAGATGGCGCCTTGAGACGGCGACTCATGTCGTGCGGCGTTCCACAGGGGTCTGTCCTAGGACCACTCCTGTGGAACGTGGGGTACGACTGGGTCCTTCGCGAGCGTCTCCCCTCCGGGCTGGGCGTAATTTGTTACGCCGATGACACATTGGTCACAGCCCGGGGGGTGAACTTTCAGGAGGCGGCGTGCCTAGCCACCAGGGGAGTCTCTCTGGTGGTCGGGCGTATCGAGGCGCTGGGCTTGCGGGTGGCCCTGGACAAGACGGAGGCCCTGCTCTTCCATGGGCCCCGTCGCGGGCCGCCCCCCGGCGCCTCCATAGTGGTCAACTCGGTCCTCGTACCGGTTCGGGCCCAGATGAAGTATCTGGGCTGATCCTCGACGGTAGGTGGCTCTTCGACGAGCACTTCCGACAGCTTGCTCCCAAGCTGGTCGACACTGCCTCCGCCCTAGGGCGACTTTTGCCCAATCTGGGTGGAGCCAGTGTCGCAACGCGAAGCCTCTTCACGGGGGTCGTCCGGTCGATGGCGCTGTACGGCGCACCGGTGTGGGCGTCGGCTCTGACCGCCCAGAATAAGGCGCGCCTCTGGCGCCCTCAGAGGGTATTGGCGGTCAGAGCCATACGCGGATACCGCACGGTGTCGACCGAGGCGGCGTGCGCCTTGGCCGGTACACCCCCGTGGGATTTGGAGGCGGAAGTGCTCGCCGAAGTTTATCGACGGGTGGCTGAATTCCGGGCGGAGAGTGGCATGCGCCCTCCGCCCGAAGAGGTACGCGAGTGGCGTGAAGCCGCCCGTCAAGCCACTATGGTTCGGTGGTCGTCGCAGCTGGAGGCTCCACGTGCTGGCTTCGCCACCGTGGAGGCGCTCCAGCCCGTCATCCTCGAGTGGGCAGGGCGGCAGTACGGGACCCTTTCCTTCCGACTGACGCAGGTGCTTTCCGGGCACGGTTGCTCGATCTCTCGCTGCCGGCCGTCGTACGCTCCATGGCTGGCGGCGAGAGCAGTTTTACCGCGGTCGCGACCTTCTGTGAGGAAGTCATCTCGCAGAAGGAGGCGGCGGAGAAGGCCCGGGAGGACGATCTCCACTCGGACCCGATCCGCCGCCGGCGAACCGGCCGGCGGAGGCACGCCTATCAGCGCCTCATGCCACCCTGAGTGTGGCCGCGGATGGGCGGGTCGGGTTTTCCCCTCCATCCGCTACATAGGCCACCCGCGAGGGGGACGACGTTACGCGTGTGCCGTACGTCACCTAACTTGAGAGTTTTACCATCAGACGACGGAGCCCGCTTCAGTGCGGGCAGGTGCTGGGAGAGGTCCGGATGCCGTAAGAAAGCTGTTCCCGGATTCCTCCCGTCTCAGGCGCAGAGTGGTACACCGTGTGGTTTTAGTCGTTTCGATTCCGACACACCGCCCCATCGCAAACCCCGGTGGAGTGAAGGCCAGAGGGGGTTACAACGCGTAATAAAAAAAAAAGTGGTTTCAGTGGTCGCCACACCGCTTCCTACTGCGCCAAGTGTTGTGGGTTCAAATCCTACATGGAATAACACTTTGTGTCTGTTTCATGTATATTTGTAAAGATCCCCGTGATACAGGAATGTATATTCCTAATGCGGGAGTTATGTTTAAAAAAAAAGATCTTTAAACTTCTCTCGGTTAAATATGCATTTTATTCACTTTTGTATATTTCTTCACGTCATATTTATTATTTTGATAATTAATAGTTTATTCGATCTATCTCAGATCATAGCTCATTTGGTCACATAAATCTAGCTTATCGTGTAATACTACTCTTATTTGCCTTTTTTGCCAAAAAAATTAGGACTTTCTAAAGCTCCAACCACCTGTCACTATTGCCAAAGATGTTTGTGTGGCAACCGGAACAATTTATTAAAATGTTAAGAATCAGTCAGCCATCATAGACTGATGTTGATTATCGCGGTGCATAATTGCGTATATATTATTCTGATGAATGAGCTATATTACTGCACAGTTTCCCCTAAGTTCGTTCAGAAGTTTTTATGTGAGAGAATAACAACCATCTTTAAACCCTCACAACCTGCTATTGTATCGACTAATGTTTTAACATTAAATTAAGCTAAATTTATATACATTAATCTAACTATAGGGTTTTGAACCTTTGTACTTTTTTAATCTGGTAAGAAAAAAAAAATTTAATTGAAGAAAATGATTTAACCTTCATTTATCTATATGAAATAAAACAGGTTATATTATTTAGTCTCTTTGAGTTACAAACAACCCTACAGCGGCTATTTACTTTTTCCTCATCACTCAAGTCTTTGAAAGTACACTCATAAATATGCAAGTCCAAAGTTGTTGCGGCAATTCGCCGTATTTTAGCACTTTTAGCTGGAATACCTATACAATAGTCGAACGCGGCCCACTGCATTGGAAAACTGACGTGAACTTCTAGCAAGTAACAATATCCGAACCTTCATAAATATTCACAGTACAATGAAGTCTACTTGAACTACCTACTTTTATCAAGCCCCGAGGGTGTTGGAGTAGCTTTCATTACAATGTTTCCATTTAAATGCGTTCTTCGAGAAGATGTCTAATTGGTAACCTTATCTGAGAAGTTTTCAATAACTGTGACAGACGACTGATGCTAGGAGAGATGGCAAGGCGGCTCGTTGGAGCCCGTGTACTCGATTGTTATCTTAATCTTCTCGAATAAGACAAACAGTTTACTAATTGTATTTGTCATAGCCTCTATTTTATGTATAACAAAGATGTAACTTTCGTGGTCAGATGCTTTTGTGTTTTTAAGATACATTCATTTGGTGGACATTGAGGGCACTTTAGGTTGTAATGTCGAACACTTGATAAAAAATCGTGTACTTATTGATGCGCAATAACGCGCATGGTACACCGTAGACGATGGTACAGTATTAAGCATGCTTCAGATCAGACCAAGCATGCGAGCGACTAGAATAAAATACATATTCCTGATTACCTGAGCCCCGCAGTGTTACCCGTGGCACGGCGACACTATAAAATTACTAGTACTCCTGTTTTTCAACTCGTTCACATCACGTCTCTGTCATGTTCCAGCCGCGGTCCATCTTAGACTTAAGGTTACTTGATATTCTTCTATCGTCGTCTGAAAATGTTAAAAAAGATGAAGGAAAACGACTGAGTCGTATTTATTCGTATATCGCATTGTTATCTGTAACACGTAATTGTACCCACCTCTTAAGCATTAAAATGAATCTAAGCGTAATAACCACATTATTTAATCTGAAAGGGAGATCTATATTAAATTGACTTCAATATAAATTTTATGAATGCTTGAAGTATGAACACATATCATACAATCTTTTGTTCCATTGTGCGCCTAAACAAAAGCATTTTATCTTTAACTCGGCTTTAAATATTTTCATTAAAGCAATATGTGTGACATTTGTGTTGATTACGTTGCAGATCAAGGACTTTATTGTCAGTTTCATAAGTTGTTTTGATCGATAAATTCGGCTTGCAAACAGTTAATGTTAAATATTTCAAATAACTATTTGAAGTTCTAGGTCAGTTTATTATAAAAGTATTTAGAATTGGTTCTTGATGAGACTTATAATGGTGAGATAAACTATTACATGTAAAGTGTTTCAATACCCCATTTTTAAATATGATCAATACAATATAACTTATAAATTTGAATATCAGTTTATTTTTCGCCAATGGAAAGCTATATTATCAGTGAACAATATAGGTTATAACTGACAGAGTACATAAGTAAACGGGCAGAGAATAACTCATTATCTACAAATTACAATTTTACTATCATAAATATTATATCTTACAAGGAATTCATAGAATAAACCGCAGGATGCAACGGTGATAATCATTCATATATAAATTTTATGGATATTTACCTGCCGTTAAAAACACTCAAAATTTAATTAAAATATTTAGTTTAAAAAACGAAATATTATTTTAATTTTATACACGAATCTAACCATGCGTTCAATTCAACAAAAATTTCACGATTCTTAACGTTAATTCTCTTTTTACTATAAAATAGGTTCTTACTAGTAAGACACATTGTCATAATTCATGAAAAAACTGATAAATAATGGAATATACCTGTATCAGGTATCCGTAACAGTCAATCAACAATATTTTATAATTAACAAGCTGTGATGGTTGTACCATTATAGTTTTTAGCAGATTACGGCGAAGCCAAAAGCCTATGTTTATTTGTACCACTGTAGCTTCTAAGCTACTAAACAAATTTTAAAAAGTGTCAATATATAAAGTCTCGAGTGATATAGGCTTTCTAAATTTTATTAAAAGTTCTTACATAGTCCGGTAATAGCTTTTAAATTTCTCTTGTAACTAAACATAGTTAAACATGGATTAATGCGGGTAAAACTATATTATACCAGTCAAAATAACCTAGAATAGCTATTTATTTGTATACTTTACTTTAGCTACAATATTTCCTTAAGTTCCGCAAGCCAGTTTTTGTTAGTGTACGAGATCGGAAACGCAACGGATAGACGTGTTAATCTCACGGTGTCAAGAGCATGTGACGATATTATTTTTCTCGGCATCATATGAAGTGATTAATAACGTTATTCCTTTTGCCGTAATGACGTTCCTTTCGATATCATTATTTTTCCTTCATAGTGAAGTATTTGGGGCTCCGTTAATAAGTTGATCATTTGCCCGTCGGCTGTTATTGTTGACTTTGAAATTTATTGGTTACTTATCTTTATGGTTCATTTGTCGATAGCCACGTGCTTATAACTTTAAACCTATTTTATGCTACCTTTTGATATGCTTTATATTTGATATATATCAAATATCACAGTAATTATTTTTCGCATTAATAAATACAAATTTTAACAAAAAATAACGTGTCTTTCTATTGGTAAAAGATATATATATATATAGATATATATCATTTACAAATATATATATATATATATGTATTTGTAAATGAGAGATGAATGAGAATTATATTCTCATTAATCTCTCATTTACAAATTGATTACAGGCAGACACTCCAATATAATTAATTTGTATAGATTAAAACTACATTCGCCACCAAAAAAGCAACTACGTCAAGTAGTTCTACTAAAGTAAACTTTTATAAAACAAATTAAAAAAAAGCAACTACGTCAAGTAGTTGCTTTTATTTAATTTGTTTTATAAAAGTTTAAAAGATGTTTTCTCTTTCCGGATTGTGTTTCACCTGTTGTATTTTTTGCTGTGCATGTTTCTATTTCTTTAGTCTTTTTCAGACCTTTCTTATAGACGGAACAAGGAATATAAGTGAAATCTTCGGGATGAACTTTTACTGCGTATGACATTAGTTGTTAGGCTGTTTTTAGAATAATTAATAAACTTTCAACAAGGACCGTGTACATAGTTTGGTAAAGTAGGGATTAGTTTTACACTATGGTGAAACTCGATTTTGCAATTTTAGTACTCGAATACATAATAAACTACAAACAAACTACTACTAGCTTATATATTGAGTAAGATTGATTGACTTATACTGTTTCATTATACATGGTCCACACTGAAAGTTTTGCGTTACTGGCCGCCCCCAAATATTTGATTCTCGAATGTTATTGTTTTAAATATGAAAACATGATATCACGTTTCAGTTATTTTTATCTTAAGTTATAGTTCGGTGTCCGTAGCTAAAAATGAAATTAACACGAAAGATCTTTGGGCAATATATTATATTTCCGATTCAAAAAGTTCACTTTCTGCGAAAGACTGCACTGCTCGTCTTCAAAATGCTTTTGGGAGGGAAACACCCCACGCTGTTTTTCTCTCTATGATAAAATTCGTGAAGGTCGACCCTGAAGGTGAAGAAAATATGATTACTTACAAACGACTAATTAAAGAAAATCAGCATATCAGTTATGAGAAAATTCGAAAGGATTTGGGGATCGGTATTAACCGAATTTCGAAAATTTTATTTCAACATTAAAAAGTTAGGAATTCTTGTTGCCGGTGGATTCCTCACGAACTCACTCTAGAATAAAAAAGAAATCGAATAGAGTGGTGTGAAAAAATGTTGTTAAAGCCCAATCACGGATATTTAAGTGCCGTGTATGACATTGTGACAGGGGATGAAACAAGGATTTATTGTAACATTCCTGAAAAAACAACAATCTTCTGAGTGGATGTTTGAAGGTGACATCAAACCAACAAATTTGAGTCAGGCGAGAAGCGTGGGCAAGCAAATGATTGCGATTTTTTTCTCATAGACGGGTCCTGTGTGCATGATTCCACTCAAATAGTACAATACAGTTAATGCTGAGTGGTATACGATATCTGTTTGTTAATGTCTTTGAAAAAGTTAGGGGAAAATGACCTAGAAATCGCATCCTGTTGCGCTATGACAATGCTTCGGCGTACACCACAAACAAAAGGAAATCATTTTTGGCTTCTGAAAACATAGAACTCGTGACCCATCTCGCTCACATTCTAGACCTAACTCCTTGCGATTTTTTTATTTTCCCAAAAATCAAAGATTTAATGAGAGGTTTGACATTTACGGCGTCAAACGAGGCGGTGATTGCTTTCAACCAGTACGTAAAAAATAGACTCTCAGACCAATGGTCCTCAGGTTGTGTTTTAAAAAATGGTTTGAACGAATAAATAGTGTTTAAAATGTAACGGAGAATACTTTGAAAAGCAATAAATATATTATTACACAAATAAATTGTTTTATTTATGAGTTACGCAAAATTTTCAGATCTACCCACTTAACTGCCTCAAAAGTTGGTATGATCTGCAAATAAATGTTTTAGTGTATGTCATCTAAGTCTTTTTTTAGTAATATGAGTAGGTGGTATTTACAGAAAAAGCTCTGCTCATTATGAATTTGTAGGCATTGTGTGTCAGATATCCGAAATATTCACTTTTTTGTCATACCGTTGATTATATGATAGGGAATGAAATAAGTGTAAATATCTATAACCTTTCATTCATTCATCCTAAACTAATTTAAGTTCCAGGGCTTTATTTTAAACTAATTTTTAATAGACAAATTAAAAGATACTTAAACCTTGATAAAATGAAAAAGTTGTGTCCGTGTCAAGGCACAGCTCTCATAAGCGACGCTCAAATCACTTTTGTTTTACTTACATCCATCTCAATTTTTTTACTACGAACTTTTAGTCAACTACTTATACAGATAACGTATAGAAGTACTATTTATTTTCATTTATTAATGTATAATTATTTTCTTTATTTTAAAACTTTATGCGAATATGTTCATCGGTGGACTAAATGCCGAAAGTATTCTCTACCAACCAACCTTTGGATGATGTAGAAATTTTATAAGGAAAATTATTTACAAGATTTATTTTTAGATATTATTATTACGTACAAGAAACATTCTCTTTCAGATTTGAATTTGAAATATTCCGTTTGTTTCAGATTTAAATCTGAAATATTCTAAAATATCTAAAATCTCTTTAAACTACAAATCCAAGTTTGGTGAATTTACCTTTTTCATTAGACATATAAATGAATGATATGCAAAGATCTGTGTATAAATAACTTTTATTCTTAGTCCGCTGTAGAGAAACCATGCTATATCACGAGGCTTTGATACAATAGTCTTATACCATATACGATTTCTTTCGACAACAGATATTCACCCAAATCTTTAATTTTTATACGTATAACGAACTGCACCCATTGTATTTTCAAATCGACACTTCTATTACATACATATATTGTTTATTTTATATGTTTTTATAATTTCATGGCACAAAACTTTTGAACTTGCCTAAATTATAGAAAATTTATACCACTTCTTTTTTTTAGTTCTTAACTATTCTAACTCCCTTATATACACATCGCATATACATCTGGTTATTTTAGTTTAAGATACTTAAAGACTTTGGTAGTTCTTAAAAAATTAATTACGCCTGTCATAAGTTTTTTATGACACGATAGGCAAACGAACAGAAAAATTATTTGTAGGTGAATCATTGATTAAGGCAATTTATGAACTCCTTTAAAGTTAATAAGTCCATAAGTTTCTTGCTATGCTTGGCGTTTCTCTTAGAAACGAGGTGATCCGACAAAGAACTAGAGTCATAGACATAGCCCACAGGATTAGCAAGCTGAAGTGGCAATGGGCTGGCCACATTTGCCGTAGAACTGATAACCATTCGGGCAATGAGTTCTTTAGCGGAGACCGCGTCTCGGCAAATGTAGTATAGGACGTACGAAGGCCAGGTGGAGTCATAATTTACGCAAGATGGCTGGCAGGAGCTGGATGTTAGAAGCCGAAGTTCGAACTAAGTGGTGTGCAATTGGAGAATCCTATGTCCAGCAGTAAACTGCGATAGGCTGATGATGATGAACTCTGTTAACTCATGTGTTAGGTTATAAATTTTAGAGTAGGGGTATTCTTACAGTCAGTCAGCATAGAAATTCCTTCAAAATAAGCCATTTTTTATTCAGTCCCCACTACAAATAAGCTCAGGAATGCTGTTATTTTTCAATACCAGCGATTACATGCGTATTCATTTTAATAATTTATAGATTATATCATTTCATGCATACGCAAGACAATTTCTTGTATCATTCAGATGCTGCACAGTCGACAAAAATTAAAATTCAAGGATAAAATTTCAAAATAATTCATAGAGTCTTTAAGTCGCCAAATAAATTGTCTTATCGTGCTACGAACTAAAAGTTACGAAACCTATCATAAATAATACGACTAAAGCACGTGTAAAATAAACTATTTTATAAAAAGAAGAACACTGTTCAATAGCACCCGACTTATCGAAATCATATTTCAGGGACGTGAGGAGGACGGTGTAGCTTTACCCTTTTTCAACGCATTGTCTATTGAGGCTCGTTGACACTGTATTGGCCAACATATTCGAGTTAAAATAAAAGCGTATATCTGTGATGTCAAAGGCAACGCAAGTCAAGTATTATCTGGTATAAGTTTTCGGTCAGTGTGAACGAAGCATCACCCTTTTCCAAAGCATTGTCTATTTCACATTGTCACGAACACGCGGCGACACGAGATATTCGATGAGATATAACTTTATTCTTGTAATATTTCGGCGTGATTGTTGTTGTTCTGAAAACAAGCATCAGAACTCAAAGGTTAAAGTTGAATACTCGATTTCCTTTTTATATGTTTTAGGATCAAATCGATTTTATATATTGTGCGAATATTTATTCAGAAGATCAAAGGAGATCACCACATCAATCGATTTAAGAGTTAAAAAATTGAAATTGGTCTTGACCAACCTCAATTTTGATTTGATGTGATTTTGATGTGTATCTTAATACACGTATGTGAATTAAGATACACATCATCAATGTGTTTACATTCACTGCTGTTTTATCGTGGTCGCATCCTTCTTAGAAGACCTCAATTCCGTGGAGATGCGCTTGCCAGCCAGTCAGTGTGACCGTGGGTGGAAGAAAGGGATTCTTTTGAATAAACCGTTCACAGATACATAGTTCCCGTGTCATTGCGGGTAGGTGCGGGCGTTCTGGTGAAAGTGACAACACTCTATTTCACACTCAAAGTGGCAAGCCGTGTTGTTCTAGTCGATTCGGTTTCGACACACCACCGCGCCACAAACCAAGGCCTGGCTACGACCTATATATATAAAGGACATGACAATATACACGCAACATGCCTATAAGACGTTATTAATTTCTTCATCTCATATATTTTAATTAATTTTGTAAGTACTATCCATTGTTATTTTATATCCAAACTGACATTCTCAGATTACGGTTACAATTTGGTGGTAATAAAACCCACACTAACCTTCTATATCCTTCTATATTATTACACGCTATTTTCTGTGAGTGTAGAGCACAAAAAGAACATACTAGAACATTCCAAACGTTTCGGTAAGTGCACGAACAATCTTTTAATTTAGTTAATTGCTAGTCACTGTGAAGTAGTTCAAGTTGTACTTGAGAGATCACGAACGTCTTTATCCAATTTATTTAACGATGAAGTCGCTCTCATTAGAGTCCGTAGTGGACGCTCGGAGGCTTGACTGGCGCGTTTGTTGGCTACCTTTTCCTTCTAGCCTTGTTCGTTAGTATTCGAGAAAGACGTTCCGACAAACACAAAAGAACCGAGGAATCTAGCCGCATGTCTACGAGCCATAAAGATCTTTACGCTTAACGTAGAGTATAAAGCTGTCGCCAGATTGTCGGGGACTTAACGCGGATTTGAACTTGAGAATCGGATTATGTTAGGTTTGTCAGGAGCCAGGAGATTAGTACTTACAATTTTGTCGCTTACCCAAAGACGATTGGTTTATTTATATTTTTTTTAAATTTATATGTGTTTTACCAATACGAACAAATACTAATATCAGTAACATGCATAAAATATAATGTTGTAAAATATTTTTTGTAAATTACAACTACTAAATAAGTGAGAAAAGAATCATTTACTTCTCTTAATTTTTCTACGAGTATGGGAAAGTTTTTAACAGTACTTTTTTCTTATTAATTATTTTTATCTTATTATTAACCTATCTACAATTCTTAAATAAGCTTAAAAAGATCACAAAAATTTGAACTTATTTAGTAATTGTAAATTAAACTAAATATTCTGATACCGGTATTAGAACAGTATTACAATTAGAACAGGTTACAATAAATTTACGGGTATTTGTACAGATAAAATATACAGGTCAGACTCGTAGCCTAACTACTAACCGCTGGACAATAAATCGTTGGCATTAGTATCCAGCAATGCTAAACTAATCCTTTGACTGCCTCGATGGCGCAGTGGTAACGTATGCGACTGCTGTGCTTGAGGTCTCGGGTTCGTTTCCCAGGTCGTAGCAAATGATTGTATGATATGCAAATATTTGTTTCGGAGTTTAGGTATTTTCAATGTATTTACGATTGTATCGGAATAAAAGTTTGTATATATATATTTGTATTAGTTGCTTAGTAACCGTCATACAAGCATTACTTAGTTTGCGACTAGATGACGTCGTGTTTTAAATGTCTGAAATATTTATTTAATTTTCAAACTCTTAGAATATTCGCTTAAGAATTTTCATATCATTGTTAAGCCGTTTCAAACGCGTTTCATAAAGAAATAAGTGAAAGAATAAATTATCCCTTTCATCAGTCATGTTCAAAATCTTAACCTAAGGCTTACAGTATTACCATAAAGTAACCCTATATTAACATTTGAATTCAAAAGATTTACATATGAACTTCATCAAACAAAAACGAGTAACATCGTGGCATGACGTGACGATTTAACGCATATCCTCACAAAGTAGACGGTGTTCCTCGCGTCAGCTGAGCCAGCTCGCGACCCGCATCACCGGATTAACTGCCTGTAACAGTATGTCAGCCGGTCAACCAGCCAAGATTTATACATCTGTTTTCAATATCTATTTAAAAGATTTATTGCTTTATTTTATAAAAGAATAATCTTCTTGTCTTGGTGGCGGATTTAGAATACGGAGTGTTACCACCTCTACCCATTCTATAGGGCGAAGGGGGGCGATTAATGCAATGAGGGGCAAAATTTGAAACAAACCCTGTAACTAAAGCCTCCTTCATAAAGAGAGGCCTATATCCACAGTGGACGGTTAAAGGCTAGTGATGTGATGTGATATGAACCTCCTTTCCACCCGAACGTACATTAAGTTATTATATTTTCTTTGTTTATTCGCGTATTAATTTTAACAAACCTTCCACGAAAATTTGTTTGTTTCAAAACGTGAAATTACCCATTTTGATTCAGACGCAAATATTGAATGCAGGTCAGACAGGGCTCATATTGGATCCCGTGATTCCCTTATTCATAGCACTACGAGTGTAAGCCTTTAATCTCTGCATTGCGTCACACTGTTCGAAATGAGAGTTATCGGTTTACCTACTGATAAACACAAATGAATGAGTTCGGATCTGCTTCAATCCGGTTCAATAATACCCTTCGTATAAGAATTAATTGTAAAAAGTAACACGAATATATAAATATATCGTGGTGTCATCATATGACAGCACAATTAACGGTCGTGATTACATTATTTGGATGGTTATCGATTAACTATGGATTAATATGACACTGAATCAAGCCGCAAAACCTGCAGTTGATAGCGAGGTTACGAAAAACGGAAGGCATGCAAATATATATTTTATAAACATCGAGGTGAATGAGGGTGGTTTCACAGCGTGACCTTGATACCTCGACAAATAATTGTATGCCTACACGGATAGGATTACCGAAAAAACAGTGCGTTCACCTAACGCCCTCCTGGCTAACGATGTATAAAATTTCCATTGTCATCAATCTCTGACACAACGCTGAGGATTCGCAAACTCTTCACTAATTGCAATTTGAACAAAAACTAAAAAGCGAAGTCATCGCGAGCTGCAATTTTTAACGCTACGTTCCCTACCAGTTGTAAATTCAAAAGTCACAAAATAATGGCATCAGCAAAAAAATAAAACGTTTCGGACTTAAAATTTGTTATTTGTAGCTATTAGCGAGCCTTACTTTTCTTTTGAAGTTACTTTTAGTACTAGTTATAAATAAAACAAACGGCAGAAACGAATTAAGACTAATCAGGAACTTAGAGAGTCTCACAAGATTATATGAAAAATCTTTGGGATTTTGAAACAAAGATCTGAAGCGCAACAGGAAAATAGAGTGGTAGTAAAGATCTAAGTTAAGATTGGATTTTGCGAAAGGAAAAAATATTTTGAGTTTTAACTGACTTCAAAAAAAGAGGAGGTTCTCACTTTGACTATATTTTTATTTATGTTTGTTACCCCGATCTTTTGTCACTCTCAATATCACACTTCGAACATCAAAATTGGTTCATAAAGAACCGATTTTGATGATTCCTTTTTTATTGGAATGCTTTCCGTGTGGTCCAATTTCAATTAGATTCAGTGGTTGAAGTCATTTTTTTCATGAAAATTTTACTGATTACTTTTACACTGACAAGATCGTAAGAGTTAAGAAGTTCTAAAAACTTTAATGTATTGTAATGATTTTTATACGGTTTGAGCCATGGCTTCGAAGCTATACCAAAGGTATTCATTCTATCATATTGTTGTCTTGAAGTATATAAACAGGGAGCAGTGGTCTTACGCATTAGGTTCCCACTCTCAAATACGACACTTTTTTTGTTATTTATCTGTTTGATTTCACCGCAACCAAGTCAGTGACTAGGCATTTAAAAAACAATTTGTTGAATAAAAAATAATTTCAAAGTTAAGTAAGTTCATTCGTTCTTAAGAATAAAAATTTAAAAAAATTAAGCCGGCCCAATTATACAACAAACATGTTTTTTTTTTGTTTTCCAAACCTTCGAGGATCCATAGCTGATATGAACAATATCGGAAACTCGGAACTCTAACTCTACAGAACCTACTCCTTTTTTTTCTACCTGTGGAAACCCCCTCGGGCCTTCACCCCACCGGGGTTTGCGGAGGGGCGGTGTGTCGGAATCGAACTAAAACCACAGGGTGTGCCACTCTGCGCCTGAGACGGGAGAGATCCGGGAACCGCTTTCTTACGCCATCCGGACCCCTCCCAACGACAGAAACTACTCCTATCTTAGCCATCTCACTTGCGACTCTTGAGCGAACGAATAATTATGAATTAAACGTATTAAATAATTCAAAACTTTGTTTTATAAAATATTATTACATAGATTTTTTCCTAAAATAAATGTCTCTTGCATATGCAAATTAAAATATATTTTCGGCGCAACAATAAGATTGTAGCTGGTACCTAGGTACATTACCAATTACGTTATCATATTATGTAAACTAAATTTCCAAGTTAGCAGATCATAATTGTTTTATCTTTTCAAAGTAATAGAAAAAATCAGAGAACTGTCAGTCTCTAACACCAACAACTTTAACAATTTGTTACAAGATCTATGGATATTTAATAATTTGTTTTCGATCACTTTTAGTTGTTTCATTTAATTTAATGAAACGTATTTCCAGTAAAATTTTGTTTCAATTTTTATTTTATTAACAATCGGTACAGCAGTTCTGCCGTGAAAGCGTAACAGACAGAGTTACTTTCAAATTTATGATGTAATTATTATAATCATCAATCCATAAGGGCCCACTGCTGGGCTCGGGTCTCCTCTCAGGAGAGGGTTAAGGCCATACGTCCCCACGCTAGCCAAGTGCGGGTTGGGGACTGGCAAGACAACGTTGTGGCTACGTAATCTTACCGTTAGATGTTTTTAAACCGCCCGAAGGCCTCCAACTAAGCTTCACGACTGTTATCCTATGTTAACAACCGGGACCGAATGCTTAACGTGACCTCCGAATCACGGAGACGCTCATGGTAACATGCCACCAGCGGTCACCCATCCAGGTACTGACCGCGCCGTCGTTGCTTGCCCTCGCTGATTGTTTCTTATCACCGAGTGCAGCTGGGCTATGAGCGCCTCGAGTATGAAAGTATAAGCAGTTAGGATATACATTTCAACGATAAATATTTCATAATGTTTAAACATATCCTCAGTTTAGTTAAAAAATACAATAGAGTTGACTACTACGCTTGAGATTCAAAAAACGAATTCAAGAAGACGTGGCGACAGGAATATTTTTTTATTGATAATTACTTTGTAACTTATTTTTTAGATCAAATCATTATAAGTCTTATGTATGTTTTACTGTATTATTATAAATATATACGTGTATTTTTATATTTTGTTTCGATGTATGTAAGTATATGTATAGAATAATTCTTTTTAGTTATTGTGTCACATGCATGTAAACTACTGTAAAAGTCTCAAAAACTTTTTACCGTGGGAGAGCCACGCTTCGGCATGAATGGGCCGGCTCGACCGGAGTGATACCACGGCCTCACAGAAAACCGGTGTGAAACAGCGCTTACGCTGTGTTTCATCGAGTGAGTGAGGATACCGGAGGCCCATACCCCAATCCAACGCCCCCTATCCCCCTCACCATCCCCTTTCCCCCCAGGCCGCCATAGTGTGGGTCACCATGCTGCATTGTTCTTTTTCGCATTGAGGATGGTGACCACCACTCTTGGATTCTGCTCATGCTTTCCATCAGGCAAGGCAGAGTCATTTTGGAAGTTTAAATATATAAAAAAAAAGAGCTTAATATCCGTTATAAGGTTGTCTGAAAGAAATCTACATGTGTATTTGGTCAGGCCAAGATTGTGAACTCATTCAACGGGATCTTATCAAATTGTACCAGTATTATTTACATAATAATATAACGATATATAGGGACGTGAAGCTGTCGGTCCTGCGCCTTATCTCTCCCCGATCGTGTCGGTTAACCGTCCAATCGGATTATGAAAGTGAGGGAACAGAGAGTGCTCCTGTGTTTGCGCACACACTTGTGCACTATAATATCTCCTTCGTATTTGGCTGGTCTCCGTTGAGACTGGCCGTCGTGGCCGTAATTGGCTAGGAGAACATCATATACCGACGTATCCAAGTGCCAAGCCATTAGATTCACTCGCTCCAGACACACTTTAAATATGCCTACACGCTTAATAACAATGTCGTTGAAACAGTCCGGGATCTTGGTGTGATGCTGGACTCCAAGTTGCAGCGTTCTGGAGTATTGCTGTCCTTTGTGAATACCACAGTATTCTGTTTACGTTGTAAGAATTGAGAGTTCAGAAAAGTTTCATAAAATTCCTTAACTTTAAATGCCAGAAGCGAAATATTTCCTATACCGTTGACAGTAACCACTATCATCTGCTTTCTCTCAAGCATAGACATATCATGTTGGATATTGTTGTTATTGTTTGACATTTTGCGTGGTGGGCTGGACAGTTCTGACCTTCTTGCATCTATACAATTTTACTTATTCCTTTTATTGTATGTACGGTTAGCAAAATTTCAGCGCTGGGCTGGTTAATTAAAGTTACTGCGTTACTTTATCAATGAAAAATAAAAGATTAGCCAAGTGTATGCGACCCTATGTAGTGTTCCATTATAGGGAGCTTTTATTTTTATGGATTTAGTTAATTAGTTATTAATTAATTTCTCTAAAAATCTTGCTTTCGATACTGATATTATAAAACAGTGGTTAAGTTTTATGAAGTATTTACTAAACAACTTTTCTACCCACCGTCCATTTATATTGTAAAAGAATAAAAAGATCTAGGTATTAAAATGTTGAAAAATGCTGGTCGATGGGCGTTTACACCGGTATATTCTACATATGGACCATAACCTTGCAACTGACATGTATAATGTCCCCAAACGCCAATACCGTAAAATGTCGAAAGACTTTTTTATTCACTCCTAAGTATATTTAAAATTTAACACACTCACGTGTACATCGAGTTTCAATTAGAGATAAACGCTTTTGAAAGTAATAATTTTAACTATTTATATTTTAATGAAAATTCACAAGATCATTATATATAAATACACTATAAGTATTACGTTTCACACCAAAACAATAATAATAGATATCAGTAACCCTACATCCTTGAATAAGAGAAAAAAATACATCGTATATGTTCCTCATTTCCCAAGGTTTTTTGACTCATCATCAATCTTTATAGATTCATTACATTTTAAATAGTATATTTTTATTAAAAACTACATCTGGAGGACTTATTTATTCAATTAAATTTTGAGATTTCCAATACAGAAACATAAGCAATTATATTTATGGTTAAATTTAATTACTTAAATAAGTATTAGTAATTTTAACAGCGAAATGCCACTTTATTATAAATTGCCGAAATCTATGTACTATCGAAATCAATTTCAAAAAATATTTTTGGCAGCCATGGTTATTGATTTAAAATTGGAAATATAACTTTTCTTGCTGTCTCCCGTCATTCTATTAGTGAATACCAAATCCAGAAAATTTTAAAATATTTTGTCTTCCAAATGATAATAATTACACATCTACATAAAAGCGTAATAAATTTATTATACCAATTTACCTTCGTAATTGATTCTCTACACATATTCATCGAAAAAATAGTTTCATTGTAGAATTACTTGACTGCCTCGTTGGCGCAGTATGGTCGCGTATGATTTCCGGGTCGTACCAAATCCTTGTATGACCCGCAAATATGTGTTTCGGAATTCGAGTTTTTTCCATAAATGTATTTACAAAACAAAGTAAAGTTTATTTTATAAATAATATGGTAGAAAAATCAAAACAACTACTTAAACGGTACGCAAGTCACAGAAAATTTTAATAATTGTGCAATATTTTAACAAACGAAATGACCGTATTTATGCTAAAAAAAGGCTCTGCTCTAAAGAAGCTTCCCAAATCATCGGCATAAGTATATCAAGATACCATTCTTGCAAAGGTAGTCAAGTCCCTTAACAACACCATGTTCAATAACCAAGAATGGTCCTTTCAGTAAGACTCGGCACCGTGTCATAAAGCTAGATCCTCCCAATCTTACTTAGAAACGAATGTTGCGGACTTCATCAGAACTGAAGACTATCCGTTATCTAGTCCTGATCTTAAAGCATCGGATTAAGATTTATAGCCAGTCTTAAAGAGTAAAGCTTGCTCTTAATGCCATGATAATTTAGAGTCTCTAAAACAATCCATACGATTGGATGTGGATTGTTTTCTATAGAAAGAGTGCGTGCTGCTATTGATAACTGGCCTCAACGTTTATTTATTGCAGCCAATAAAAACCACTTCGAATAAGCTTTGTATATTTTTGGTAGTTTATATTTTATTAATGTTAAATAAACATACTGTAATAGTAATACATGTTACGTAGAGTAAAAAAATGTTGTTTTCTTTGTAAAAAAATTTACGGCAACACTGAGTATATGCAATTGCAGCAACCATAATAGATTTGCTGTCATTTATTGAAAAGATCCATTGTACGTCTTCTAAGTACTCCACCAAAATATCACCAAAACAGAAACAGACCACCTCGAAATACTATGACACTCTTCATTGTTTAGTTTTACACTAATTAAAATATTTCTTAAGGGCAATTTAAAAACAACTTGCTAGATCTAATCCAAATTTAAATAAGATCACACGACGAGCATCAGCTGAAAAAAAAGAATCATCAAAATCAATAAACCCAATAAGATATGAGACAGGATACACAAAAAAAATACAATCGAATTAAGAACCTCCTTATTTTTCACAATTTGGTTATCATTAATCAATGTCATCGGCGACCTCTGAACTCGAATGTATCTACGATCGATTTCATGTTAAGAATGTTGTTATCTCAACAATTCTATTAATTTACCCATCCCATGAAAGACGAAGACCTACGTCTTCTGGCCAATGGATTTAAAAGTCCATTCAATTTCTACTAACTTCAACTTCTTACTAATAAAATATAAAGTAATAAAATATTTTTTTGGCTTAATAAACTTTGTTACAAATGACTCTAACGACGAATAATGTTTCTTTTTCATGCTTAAATTTCCTTCGCACCTGATCCTACAAACAAGGCCTCATCATGTAACTCGAAGTCACGTAAATTAGGTAGAATGTATACTAATCCTAAGATAAAACGCATAAGCTCCTGCCATAACGTCTCATGTGTAAGCAGCTTTATTTGCTGTAAACATTTGCGTTTTCGTTTGCTTTTAAATAATAAAGGAATTCTGGTACCTTGACATTAATTCTGAATAAAGCGCCGGGATAAAAACTTATGTTTTAAAATTGTCCCACTTACAAATGGCTAAACAAAAAAAGGCGTGAATCTGTAACAAGCTGCTTTAAATGAAACCAATGAAAACAATTAAGTAGAGAGACAAAACCTGCAGGAAATAAATGAATATGTGTTACATTCATTTATTTCCCTGCAGGTTTCGACCATTTATAATAAATAAACAGTATAAATTATATCCATGAAATTTTTCTCAATGATCAAGATGTACCTATTTATATTTTTAAGTATATTTTCATCATGATTTATTCATGGATGGGTTAGGGTCACCAAAATATTATAAAACTACTAACTCTGCATATTTCATACCTATTTTTAGTAAGGAAGGAATTTGAATTCAAATTCAATCCTAAACAATATCCTAATCCATTATGTATCTACTATAGAACGGAATTAAGGATAATGAAAGATAATATAATTGATGAGCCGGAATACATATAAATAAAGATATTGGCAATAAATAAGCAGATAAAATACGGCCGTTTAAGGTCGAAAGCAATTTGTAAACTCGCCTATCTTGAGTATCGGCAAGATCGGACAGAATTACCTACAACAGGTTTTTGCGTCATGATTTGTGGTGCCCTCGGGCGATGTTTGATCCAACACGTGCTCCCCCTTGTCTACCAAAAACAACTTGTATTTAGGCAAAATTATTCCTTTTGAAAACATGTTCATAGCACATTTAATAAGCTGAAAGGATTTAGCAATATTATTTTAAATAAACTAGGGTATTTAGTCTAGACTATTAGGTCATCACTTTGTAACTACCAAAAACCTTTACTTACAAAGTGATGTTTTAACAATACGGAAACTCTTTGTGCTACATACAGTAATTAAGCAACACTCGATTATAGGTTTTGATCCAGCACTTACTTCCCAAAGGCATAGGAAAGAAAGGGTCTGCAACATAGGCATATCTAATACTAGCTTTTCACAAAACTACTTCTACTATCTAGGTGCCTTCCTCTACAATAAAGTAAATCGCATTCTCTCAATATATGCCCATACTACGTTTTTATGCCAATTGTAATCGGTAATTATTGACTGTTTAAAAACTTAGATCGGAACTACAGAAAATTTACTACATAGCTAATAATGTCAAGTACGAAGATGTTTATAAGCTATATTAAACAAGGTACTTAAAAATTTCAAAATAAACAATTATAATTTCACCAAATTACACACACATACACACACACACACACACACACAAACACGCACGAACGCACGCACGCATGTACGCACGCACGAACGCACATATATATATACACAAACATACCTTAGTTAAAAACATACTAGAGGTATCCGGTATATTATTCTATTTATTTCTCTTTGTCTGCTTTTACGTTGGTTTTCTTTTGCTTTATTTTAGCCGCATTTTCTGTGTCTTATTCAATAACTATATTGTAACTTTATAAAGAGCTAAGTTATGTGTCAGCGAGGTGTGTACCTGACCTACATACTCGCGTCTAATTCAGACACCAGTCCTCTTACAATTGATGTATTGGTGTCTTGTTTTTGTGCAGTGATAAGAAAATAAATAAATTATTATTATATTATTATTAAATGGACACTTGTCGTATGACGTCCAAGCTTAATCACCTGCTAACCCTCAAGTGAAAAATGCAAAGAATGAAGATGCACACTTAAGTTAGATAGGCAGTACATTAGAAACTCTTGATCTAGCTATCAGATCGTATGAATCAATGTTTTTGACTAAATTTTAAATTCTAGAATAGATATTCAAATTACGAATATATAATACGTCTTTTGTAAATCTGAAAAATAAGGGATAATAATTAATATAGTGTCAAATTTTGTGTCTTGATAACACATTGTTTTTTTAATGGCATTTAACACCAGATTCAGCTTCGTCTAAACCCACAATTTTCAGTGGCTTGTGAATTTTGAACGCGGTTGTAGGACACAAATGATGCTCGCTTTACAAAAAATTCTTTAAGGAAAATTATGATTTCACAAGATTAAAGTGCATGAAATTAAAAGAATACATTGCATTTTTTTTGTTGTTCTAACAAAACTCATTACTTAGACCAAATAAAGTTTAAACATAAACAAAATACATAATAGTAAATGTTTCGGACATCTGACACACAACACCTTCAAGCTTGAAACTACGTTTTTGTTGGTTATTCTTAATGTAAAGGCAATATTAATTATTTAAATAAAAAAATACGAAAATCGTTGGTTTGTTAAAACAAGGAATGCTTGAAAGTCGATAATATATATTCACGTTTCGTGTGTATTTCATACACAACGTGACGGCTAACCTAAGAAATATTTCTTTCCACAACCATTTTCAAGCTATTCACATATCTATAAATTATTTTAGAACTACTGCATATCATGAAATTTTAAGGCAATGCTTGTTTTTAACAACAGTGGGTTATTAAGAAAAAGAGAAAAAGAAGAAATCACGTTTCAAAGAAATTGTACCCCAGAATATTAAAAAAAAAATGAAAATGAGTACCATGCCTTGTTTGGGTTTTCTAGAGTATTACCGATCCATGTCACTATACGAAACACACGCTACTAAATGAAGATTTTTTTAATGAACATCTAATAGAAGAAAGAAAGTACAACAATAATACGGTTCAAACACGTCAGGTTTTAAAAAACTATTTAATTTTGCCTACATACACAATTACGGTAAAAGAAAATTGGGATATGTCATTCCATTTTTAATTAATGTGTTAATGGCACAGAAGGATCGACTAACTACTAAAAATCTTAAAAGTAAATTGAAGCAGTATTTCTTGCAAAATATGTAATTATGACTTGCGTTTGTGTGCATGCACATTACAGATATTTCAGTATTCTTATCTTTATTTTCACAGTCCTCTTCATTGTTTAGTGTGTTTATAAGGTGTATAAAAATCATGCTGTATAACGTATTAAATGTCTCTGCATAAAAGAATATTGTGATCGGATCATCGACTGCCGGTCGGCAACAATCGAACTTGTTCGGTGCCGATGATGTGCGCATTTTGGTAGGGCAGTAGATTAACATAAATATCAATGACTATCCTCTCTAACTTATAATTGATTGTATATATCCCTGTTGAGTTCTAGAATGTTGTTTATATTGTTTTATACGATGAAGTATTTAAGATTAAAATATGTTTTGGTGATGACACTGATGCACGGAAAAACTCGAATGAGTTTATGTGGTATCTTACATGTAAGTTAGTGTGTACGTTATATTGTTTCAATAAATAAAAAAAAGTAAAATTAATTGTATATTTTATTTACCATATTAAGCTAAAGCCAGCTTTTGCTATCGAGATAATCACCATAATACTCATAATTACAGTGATATAAAAATATAATAAATATAACAATAACAAAGTAATAAAGCTTTTTTATTAAAATTTTGTGAGCAAAAGTTAAAAAAAATACTAATCTAACCCACTAAAATTGCCTCAAAACTGCACTTAAACGCTGAGACATTCTTGACAACATCACTCGTTCATTTCCCGCCAATATTTCGAAGTTTCTAGGAACTCTAGGTATCGGTAAGCCGCGTTCAGGTGGTTTGCAGGGGGTGGTTGGTTAGGATGATTTAAATTGCCATTTCTCCTCCTCTACTCATTTGGATCCCCAGACCAGGCACCGCACTGTTGACTACGTTTCGAGTCCAAGTAACCTAAACATTAATTCCTTTCGATTTTCTCCGGTTGCATCGGGTATAATTATACTTTCTATAAAATACAATGATGTTGGCTGTGATCAAATCAGCCGACGCATGATCATAACAATCCTTGACCATATTTTGCCTGTAATCACCCACATTATAAATTACTCTTTATACTCCGCAACTTCCCCAACACTGTGGCGCAAAGCTTGTGTTATTCCCTTACCTAAAACGTCAAATCCCACACTCCCTAACCATTTCAGACCGATATCCATTCTCTCTTTCCTGTCCAAAGTTCTAAAATCTTGTGTGCATAAGCAGTTTTCTGAATTCATCTACACAAGCTTTTGCAATCGGTACTACTTCCACTCTTCTTAAAGTAACTGGTGACATCAGGGCAGGCATGGAAGACACAGGTATTACTGTTTTGGTCTTGATCGACTTCACCAATGCTTTCAACACCGTCATCCACGAAATCCTCCTATCTATCCTCTCCTATCTTGCGGTCTCACCTGAAGTACTGGAATGGTTCTCTGCATCACCTAAAGGTTGACTGGTAGAGAATTCCTTAGGCATTAAGTCCGCCAATGTACGTTAAGTGCATGATATATGTGTGTGCAGATAAATAAATAAATAAATAAAATACTAATATACCTAATACTCTAAATCGACACCAAAACTAAAATGTTCTCAAGTCAACGTTTACAACATATTTTATGTAATTAATATATATACTACCCAAATGAAACATTTTTGAAGGTAATTATTTAATAATACAGTTTTTCATATAATTTTCACGTGTAAAATTTTATTTTGTTAAGATTAAACATAGTTATAAGTAGATATAGAACATTGGGAGTTTGAGAAGTCTCGCCATGACTCTATTTCTAAAAACATAAACATTTATTTACTTAATAAAAATTTCTCTTCCTCGTCTGAAATTAATGACAACACTGAAGCTAATACCCTAAGAAATATTTCTACCCCAACCCCCATCTATTCACCTTTTGTCTTTAATCAATTGTTCGCTTGCGATGTTAGGATGATCATTCTAGCGATCTCATCGAATACAGTTGGAAGTGATTGTATCAGCCAAAACATGATACATCGAATCCTAACCTAT
>PKRV01000180.1:1625051-1664023 GCA_003709505.1 Hyphantria cunea | reverse complement strand
AGTCGTGAAGCTTAGTTGGAGGCCTTCGGGCGGCTTAAAAACATCCAACGGCAAGATTTACGTAGCCACAACGTATTCTTGCCAGTCCCCAACCCGCACTTGGCCAGCGTGGGGACGTATGGCCTTAACCCTCTCCTGAGAGGAGACCCGAGCCCAGCAGTGGGACATTATGGGTTGTTGTTTTGTTTTTTTGTTTTGTATCTAGTATGTGTGTATAATTATTTGTGTAACCCTGTATGTACGTCTTTTAAGAGTATCATCTCTTCACCACAGTGTAGTGCACCCCTTTATTTATCTTCCCACCACCCACGGTAGACTGTTAGAGAATGCCTAATTAGTCGTTTTTACCAATGAAAAAAATATCATCATCATCATCATCAGCCTATCGCAATCCACTGCTGGACATAGGCCTCTTCAAGATGGTGCTTACACCATCTTGGAGAGGCCTTTGTCCAGCAGTCAATTGCGAAATTGCTTTTAGCAATAAGGCCGCCATTTGTACATGGTCATTATACTGTTAAGCTCCTATATATAACGGTATCAATTGTTGTACAACAAAATTTATTCTATTCTATCCAGAACCACTCCGTGATACGTGGTGTTTTTCCAACGGCTTGGAAAGGGGCTTACCTAATCCTTTTACCTAGAAAAGGTAAACCCTCTTCATTTCTGAGTATCGGCACATATCAATTTTACCTTTCCTATCCATAGTACTCGAAAGTCTCATCCACTCTCAACTGAGTAACTTCCTTTCCAAAAATTCTTTACTGACCCCTTTCAATCCGGCTTTCATTCTAGTTGCAGTACTACGTCTGCATTGGTACGCATCACGGATATTAATAGACTAGGCATGATAGTGGAATGATCACAATACTCACCTTGCTCGATTTTAGCAACACTTAATACTGTTGATTTTCACATTCTACTTGGTATTCTACGGTCTCTTAACATATCTCCGAGGACAAGTGATTGGTTTCATAGTTACTTGTCTGACCAAATGAATGCAAATACATTAAAGACTCAAAGTCCTCCTGGTGCAGTATTATTAAGTTCCTTCTACCATCTTTTTGCAGACGATCTACAAATTCATACACAAGCTAAGATTAGGTTGTGACCAAAAGCTTTCAACACAATTAATGCTGAAATACATGGATGTCGGATTGGTGAATGGAGTCATAATTACGGCTTCAAAGTTAATCCTACAAAAACCCAGGTGTGTGTTGTTGGCAGTTCTAGAATGGTCTCAAGAGTTAATTGGACACAATCACCTCAAATACAATTCGATGGCACCATCTCCGAGATTAGTACTAGCGTCAAAAATTTAGATATATACATCAATAGTACTCTATCTTGGGATCCACAGATACAAGATATTTGCTTCTGCCGTATCTCTCCGAAAACTGCGTAACTTTCTTCCGACTGCAACTAGGGCTGCACTTGCAAAAACACTTCTTCTCCCAACTGTCGACTGTGCTGATGTCAGCTATCTAGATCTCACTGAAGCACTACGTGATAAACTTAAGCGACTACAAACTCTCTGTATACGTTTTGTATTTAGCTTGCAAAAATAAGATCACGTCTCCAAATTTCGTCATCTGCTCAAGTAGCTTTCGATTTGCACTCGCCGAAATAATCATAATCTCACTTTTTTCTATAACATTTTATTCAATCCTAGAGCTCCCTTCTACCCTAAATAACGTTTCAAGTTTGACTAAGTGGAGTGAAATTGGAGAGGCCCGTGCCCAGCAGTGGACTGCGATAGGCTGATGATGATGATGATGATGTAAAAGTATGTGTTTTATAACTATGCTCGTATAAGTTTTGGCAATAAGGTCGCCCTTTATATACTACACTTCGGATATTTTATGTATTTATTTAATTCTGTAATATGGAGTGAAAATAAAAAGTATTCTTATCAATTCTATTATAACATAAAATCCTGAACCCCTCGTAACTCCAAAAAAATGGCGATACTTTGGTATTGGTATTGGCGATACTTTACTTTAAAAGAGAAAACAACAAAAACTATCCGTTATCAATTCAAAATTAAAATTAAAATACAATTCTTAGAGCTTTACACATTTCTTCATTAAAATAAATATTGGGTAAACTCTTGGTATGATACTTATCTAATGATTAAATAAAACAAAATCCGTTTAATATAATACAAACACTCGCGTACATTATCTGTTGTTTCCTAACAAAGGTATAGAAACTTTTGTAATAAATGTTTAATTTCATTTGGTTAACAACATTACGAGACATTCGTAATGCGTAGAGACGTTGTGAGGAATAAGTTTTGTTTCAAAATTACCTAACATACAAACCTATACACCTTAAGAGTTCTTTTTATTTTTTTTTTAATTTCACTTGTCAATATTATTGATTATTGAAAAACAAGTACCAAAACGTTAAAATTATTGACATATTAAATTTACTAATTATATTAGTTAAAAAAAAAATAATATGCAAGTAAATCAATAAAATGATGGGTATATATTGTGCACTACTGAGATGACTAACTCTAGACTAGATACTAACTCTTTTCTTATGCCTCGTGTATCACTTACTGCAGAATAGTTAAAGTAAGGATCCCAACATCATTCACTTTTATTTGACTAGCAAAAATACTGAAAGTTAAACAACAGAAATTAAAATAAGACAAAGTATCAAACTTTAGATAGTTATCCGAGAAAGCGAATTACAACAACATCAAATAACCCCAAATGTAAATAGTTACTCGACCTTAACCCTTTAGACATGAACTCCTCATTCAGCTTTGTTACGAATAATTTATAGTAAATACCCTAATTTCAGTACAGGTAACGGTAGGCGAGAGGAAATAATTTTATTTCTCTCAAGCGGTATTACCTCCGAGAAAATAGGTCTATATAAATACTTAGCAACTTCATTAGGCAAACAAATTAACGTACGGTACATTTGATGTCTCTAATTGGACTTACCTTCTCCTTCTGAAAATTCAGAGAATTGTAATTAGATTGTTTATTTTGTGATACTGTTAATATATGTAGCAACCTCCTGCTTGCATATTGAATTGAAAATGCTGTTTATGATTACCATTTATCATTAGACTAAATATAAACATGACTGAAGTAAAATAATATTAGTGACATTGTAATTCATGCTAATGCTCCTCAACACGTTTTAAAACAAGATAGAAAGATGCAACAAATATGTTTTCTTTGAGTGAACACACAGCAGGTAGAGCCACGCTGATTTCAGCAAGAACGGGCCGGCTTGACAGGAATGATCTACCTTCGCACAGAAGATCAACTTAAAATGACAGCGTTCTTGCTGTCGTGTTGTTGTTGGTACGTTGGTGAGTGCGAGTCTGGAGGCCCAATGATGCAGAAGCATCACTAGGCCGCCATATTGTGGGTCACTCTGCTGTATTGCTGCATTGTCTCCATTCACAAAAGGTATGGTGATCAGCACTCTTGGATTCTGCTCTTACATCAGGCAGAGTAGAATCACTTTGGCAGGGCATACATAAATAAAGCACTATATTTATTGGAGAACATTTTCTAACATGTAACTAACAAACTTAAAGTTACGAAGTAAATTGTGATTTAATAATAAATATTTGGATTTAGTATTATTATCTGGACTTTAAGAGTTTCTACCATATACGTCATTGTGAATTAATTCATTAGACATCGTAATAAATAAAATATTTCCCTCCTTTTCTTAATCATTATTAAGGCATCTTTCTTTATTTATTTATTTTATGTATCGCTAGACCGAAATAAACACGGACTTATCCATCCTACCTTCGATTTATAAAAATGAATTGATGCTCGTTTATTTAAGTTTTATTTTATCAGTCCTACTAAAGATAGCGTCCTTCCTAATCCACGGTTGAATCGGCACATATCGTAACAAGATAAAGAAAGGGATGTCGTAAACTTGAAACACTCAGTTTTATTTCGCAGATGTGGTTAAATCCAATCGTAACACAATTCTAGCCTTTTGGTACATGTTTATACTACAATGTTGTAATAATGATTTTAAATATAACTAAACAACAAAGTGTTTTTTATCACACAGAACAATTGTGGAATGAATTCCCAAATAATATAAATATTAAATAAATATTTGTCATCGTAAGCCGCTTATCTGCAAATTAAAACCGTTATACAATACCAGTTTTCGGAGTAAGAATAATCAAATGTGTGAAATGTTTATTGTCATTTAAATATGTGTATTGGTCTCTAGACATTCTATAATTGCGTGCTTGATGATTTATTCAGTCAGGTGACTTTGAGTATTATAATCGAATGCTTTAACGGATCAATGTACAAGTCGTTATACCCGTTAATTTTTTTGTGTTCCACTACTGTACCTCTTACAGCTCTTTATCTCTTATTATTAAATACATAAATCTATAACGAACGCAAGACGGATAAAATCTAGTTTTCTATAATATGCTAACTTAACCTGTGTGGAACCATTACGTCACTTGTAGTTTACACTTATGGATGTCCTGGATCCTACTAACTATATGAATTCCAATGGTATGTAGTTACTACGTAAGTAGCATGATGTAAATAACAACTACCTTCAGATCAGATTTAGACGAATTGTAAATAAGGATTTTCTCGTTTGATGAAACTTGAGTAAAAAATGTAGGTAAATGAAACAGTAACTTAAAAGTACGAGAAACTTAGTTAACCTACACTATACTTAAAACAAATAATAGCTTTTTATCTGTATTGCAAACCTTTTAATGATCAAAACTGACTCAATAGTTTTATTAATATGAAGTGATTTTAGGTTATCGCATTACCTCAGGAATATCTATGGTTCATGCATCGGAAATAGATACCGTGACCCAGTTTGTCGCAAGAACCTTCAATTGACCCAAAGAGTTTGGTTTGCTGTGCTCGAGGTGTGAGAGGGAACGGACTCATCGCGGAGGACGCGTTAAGTGGAGGAAATTGAGCCGGAAAGCGACCCTCGTACGCGCTTCGGTTGTCGCGTAGAAAAGTTTAATAGATGCTTTCAACCAAGTATACCATTTCAATAAGTAACCACACGTATTTGTATATTTGATTGATTGTTAAGTGGGGGAAAGGAAGATTAACGTAACAAGTTTAGAGAATAACTTTATCACGTTCATCCGTTAATATTGTTTGCTGAACAGTCGCTAATGTAGTGCAATAAATAAAATGGCCTTGCCTGGCTTTAGAGTATGGAAAATTTCATGGCTTATCCTCTCATCAATGTTCCGGTAAAGTGGTGCAATAAAAGATTAATTAATTAAATCACACGGTGTTCCATGCTATGTCAGTTTATTGCTAGACTAGAACTCGGACTCGTTTCCTATCTTAGTAAGCAAGTCTTAGAGATTGTGAGGATAATTGTAATGTGATTAATGTGGGGCACTACGCCCCATATTAATCGCACCACAATTGTCCTTTCGAAGATTTGTTACTTTAAAGTTCTTTCATGGTATAGTACAAAAACGTGCAAATGGTCAACTACTATCACCAAGTTTTTTTATGGAATATCTCATAACCTATCAGTCTTAGTCGCAAAGATCGTTTCTAGTGGAGTGTGAAAATGCACAGCTTTAGTTAAAAGGTCGCGTTCACAACGAAAACCCGCTCTTGAAACTAGTGGACTGATTGCGAGGCGCTAGAGCGGCGCGGCATAGTGTTGTGATATTTGAAATTATATTTCTCAAAATACAGCTTGATACGAATTAGAAATATCATAGCAAAGACTAGTAATTTTAAATAAAAACTGAAGTCGATCAATTTTTGGTGTAATATTATTTAATTAAGGTCCTTATCTTATTATTCTTGTCTAATAGCATATGTGAAGAAACAAGTGCCTCGTCCCTCCAACACAAAAGGTGGATACTCCAGCCAGGCTGATCATGCCCATCGAACCACTGTCCAGCGGTTGATGTTGGGATGTTGAATACATATATGTTATTTGGCGCGAGAACTTCTATTGCGCGATTCAGAATTGGTAGATTCTTTGTTTCCTTTGTTACTCCGTAGTTCGACGTATCTTCGGTAGATAGCGCTGTCATATGTTTTTCGTTGCCGGTGTATGGGTAAGTCACCACGACATAGTAAATAAGTACCTATATTTAATTTATTTCTCGAAAGTCATACAACTTAAACCTTACTCATTTCAAAAAGTTGTAATTAGCCGTAATCATATACTTAGTAATGTACTACTTTATAAATATATATGTACAGACCTAGTACTATGGGTAATAGACAACTGATATAAATACATATGTAATTATATTTTTGTAACTACACACATATTATTTATAGAAAACACCAAAACTCCGAAACAAACATTTTCAGATCATAAACACATTTGGTCAAACCCTGGAATAGAACCCGAAACTACTCCCTTGCTCGCATACTCTGGCTGCTATCCTATCGAAGCAGTAAATTCTCATGTATTATAAAATATACAACTTCTACCTATTTACTACCTCTCATAAACTAGCACACATATAATTATGCACCTATAACATAACTCATTATCACTAAAGACATATATATAAATAATACTATCACCACAAACTGAAGTAAACTCCAGCTGTGCGTTGGAGCTGACGTACGCCAGTGTATTTTTTAATTTGATTAAATTGCACGAATGATGTTTAAATTGCAATGAAACCCACTTATGAGTTATTAACTGTATATGTCTATGGGCAACGGTTCTCACTTACCATGAGGTGGCCCATCTGCTCTTTTATCTATACCATAAAAATACATGTTACATTTTCAATTTCGTTTTGAAAACAATAAAAGAGTTATACGTAACAAAACATACGTTAATACGTGGAGAACAGTTTTTGCACGTTATGCAAAACCTTAACCGTTGCCGTTCGAATAATTTGTGATAGGAAAATGGAATTGTATGCAGAATAATAAAATCCTCCGACCCTCCGAATCGAACCCATAATAAATTTTACCGTTGTGGTTTCTACCTACATGTTGTTTTGATCTCAAGTGCCAAAAAAATTACGTGTACCCTTATACATATTACTAACCACAGCGTAGATAAAATCATTTATTTGTATACATATTCTGGAAACAAAAGTAATATTATGTTATCTAAATATGTTCTTATGTTTGATAAAGTATACATTAAGTATATACCAATCATAGCGTGAGCGATGTTTATGTAACTGTTTATACTTGAAATTGAATAAAAAGTTTAAATCTACATCTATAAAAGTTAATAATATAAATAACTTGTATCCAATAAATCTCATTTTCATTACACAGTTTGCGAAGGTAAATTACCCATGTTTATCGTTTAAAGTTGAGTGACATTGACAAACTCACGTATAAACTAAGAAACCAGTAATACAAATTGTTTCGCCTTAGGAACTTTTCACGAAGTATATTATTGTTACCCGTAAGGTCCCCACCAAAACCGTAGCGTACCTATCATAAACAACAACAAAACTTTATGAAAAGATAATAGTTATTTATACAGCTACCGCCTCATAGTCTATAAATTTAAAGCCATCAACTTTTTGATTACTTACACTTAGGAACGTCTTAATTAAAGAAAACAAAGTATTTAAGGTGCTCCAAATTCAGTTAAATTGTCTTCATTAAAATGAAGTTTTACGTTTTAAGCAATATTTTTTATTTGTTCTTTAAAAACACTGATTCCAGTCAACCAATGTTAGGTACGCGAAGAATCCCTAAAAGCATGATTAAGTACGGGATTGTGTTTGTGCAACATCATCTAAATACGAACTAGTTAAAGTTCAAACGGCGTCAGTAGTGAATTTAGGTAAAGTTATTTTTTAAGGTAAGAGTTGCAGGCTATTCTAGGTGCCACTGTACCACAAACTGTGGCGTTCTTCATCAATATTGCGCGCACGTTCGAAAACTTTCTGCCACAATTACCTGAGAGCTCAAGTGTCGGAAAATATATTGGTTTTGTTCGTCCCAACTATCTAGAGAATCGATCTCAAATAGAATCTATTAAGCTGTGGTAGTGTATAAACAAATACACAGCTTATATTTATTTTATTGAATCATGACTATTGTCACCAAACTATATTATAATTTCTTAATCAACATATTTTTGCTGTACTGTATTAACTAATTAATTATATTTCATAATCAGGTTTTTTACCAAGTAATTAGTAAGTAAATTTTCAAATAATTTGTTTAATAAGTCTTAAAATTTAAAGCATGGAAATCTTTGAGCCATACACCGCTAGTTACTGCGAATATTAATATTATTTTACTAACTGAAAATTGTGTGGTGTGAATTAGCGCCACTATTAAATTAGGTAACTCGTGAAGCTATTTGTAGAGCGTCTGTAATTTTTTTTTTGATATAATATGTCATGGAAGGTCCACATAAGGCAGGGTTAATTAATAACCGACGGGTGGGACGTAGTATATGCCTACGAAGCGAAGAAAAAATATCATTTCGCTGAGCGATGGTTAGTTAGCAGAAAGACCGCTGGTGTGTAGCCCGAAATAATAAGCCGCAGACTGCCACCTCGGTGATTTATTGTTTTGGCTTTGTGAAACCTCACCCGGAAGCCTGATAAAAAATGATCTCACTTATTAATACAACTGGTGAGAGCCGAGTTTATTACCCCTTGCATATTGCTGCCATACACCAAATACTTTTATACTCAACCATATAAATAAGCACATAAACAACCAATCAACTCCTTTGCGTTGTGCTCACTCTCATATTACACGAATCTTTATATTTAGTATAACATATCTGGCTGTTAATAGATTTAAAACTCAATATACTTGTTGCACTGCCGCCTTTATGTTTTAATAAAAAACTTCCGTAACGTAAGATTAATTAGTGTTTTAATGAACATCAAAGACATAAAATTACTTAGTCTTTGTGACCCTGGGGAGGTTTAATCTTTTTTGCAAAGATAATTATTCTATCTCTCTATGCCTAAATACATCAATAAGGAAATTAAACAGTTAGTTATTTTGTGTTCTTCATAGAATTACACACAAAATTCGAAGACTTTGTGGTTATTGCTGTAAGCAAAATTCTTTACGGTATTAGAATGAGCTACTTCGGGGAAGTTTTCAAATATTAGCACCATTATTTCACGAGATGACAGAGGTTGGGTCCATATTAGCAAAGTTAGAGAGTGGTCGTTTCATACCACTCGATTCATTTTTAGGGAACATATCATTCATTTAATAGAATGCTTCTTGAGTAATATAATTTTGCATCAAGATCATTTTGTACCATTCATCATGTTACATGACTTAGGATTGGAATAATCCGAGAAACTGATGCGCACTTTCTAATAGATACTCAAATAACTTTAAATTACAATAATTGATTAATTGAATAAAATTTGTTTTTGTAAAGTTACTAAGGTAAGTTAGTGATAAAAACAATTTTCAAGAATAATAATAATGATATTAATCCTTAATTAATGACCTGCCTCATGCTTTTCCTAAAACTTGTCTTTTCAACATATTCACTACTTTTTCCATCTCGATCCTAGCGTTCGATTGCCGATTGACGCTATTAACCTTATAACCACCAAAAAGACTACACAAATAGCGTAATAGTGGTGGCTAAAGTGGTTGCCACACTACGGCGGTGCTCTCCACAGCGCTGAATGTTGGTTGGGTTCAAACCCCACACAGGACAACACTTTGTGCTATCCACATTTTGTATTCTGAGTCTGACTGTATTTGTGTAAATAACTAATATATGTTTGTAAAGTCCCCCGCGACATAGGCAATATTCCGATTACAGATGTCGTCTTGTCTAAAAAAGAAAGAAAGAATGAACTATTATATATATATTAGTTAGAGTATATTATGTATATATATATATAATAGAATTTTAGCAAAACTTTCTGGTAACTCAAAACCTTATCTTTAAACCTTAAAGTAAATTGAGAGATCCCGCTTGTTTTCTCATCAGTTAATGTCTATAATTTAAACTTAATAAAATAGACGGACAAGCGGCTTTGTCTGTACTTGAAAGGTAAAATTTCGTGCACCTAAATGAATGCTAATTAAGAAATGTGAGCCTAACAAATAAAGGCAAGTTAAAAAGCGTGACAAACTGAAGGCTCTGACGTCATGACTACTATTGCTTGTTTATTGTATCGAAGTATAGTACGGCTCTGGGCCCTCTCTATTATATTGATACTTAAATCTTAACTATTTTTAAGTAGAGTAATTCAAAGAACAATAATTAGTTTTAACTTGGCTTTTCTTTAACGAGAGGGCTAATAATTAAGTTCGCAGAACAACCGCATATATTTTAATTTGGATTTTCTATAAAAAAAAATGTGTGGCCGCTTGTTGTTCAAAAGTAGATTATCTCTACACTAACAGATCCACACATTGTGTTTTTATCGGTTTTGTTCTGACATACCAAGTCACTTTCGCGTGTCAAAAAATAATAAATCAAATTTATAAACAGCCTTGTGTTAATAGAAATACTGAACACAACCTTACCATAGTAATTTTTTGTCTAAAAGTATCCCTCACTTTTATTGGGTTAAAAAGTGTTTTATTTATAATTCTATATAACGATATAACACAAAATATGGTCAATTTAAAGTATCTAAGTGTTACAAACAATTGTTGTCTATGATATATTAATAAACTTATAAATGAACATCGACTGTGAGACTGTAGCATCACTGTAGTCAAAATAGACTATCCCTATGCGCCGAAGCAATGCTTTTTACAACAACAAAAAATCCTTACACACGATGAGGCCATATAAAACCTTCTTGAATATATTTCAGCATGAAAGAATCATATGAAAATTTTAGTCGTGTCCATATTAACAAATCTAAAGAGCAGATATACATACGCTCTGTATAATCTACGGAACATTACAAGCCCCGGCTGCGATTCTCTTTCCGCGCGGCTGAGATATTGTAATGAAATCTCGCCATCTGTTTTCTCTCGCCGACGGAATATGATGTGCGATCTACGCCTGCTTTTTGTGTATCTGGATTAAAATTATATTTATAAGATACCGTATATTTTTATCCGCCTAATTATGATTTGTTCTTCTAAACTCCAAAAAGCTATATGGCCGTTTTTTTAACTATTTTATAAATTAGTGCAGTAAAATTATGTTTGTAACTAAATGGGTTTGCATAAATAGACGATTGGCAAAAAGGTGGTAGTTCTTAACCGAGCTGGTGCTTCCCGTTGCTCCAGCTTTTGAAGTCCGTTTGTTTTTAATTTAAATTATTTAACTTATAAGGTAACAGGCCAACGGGTATTGTAGTCTATTCTTTCAGTAATACTCTATTCTTTTAGTGAAAGAAAAAAAACTTCTATTTTTCAATGTAAACAATATATAAACTTATTTGTTTAATCTTAACTATTAAAGTTAAAATTAACTATAGCACTCACTAAAAAGAAAATAAAAGTTCATATTTTCATATTTTTTTTATTTAACACAACAGTATAAATAAAATTTATGCTTCTTCGGGGCTTAAACACTTGTGAGAATGATATGTGTGCTTAAAATATTTTTTCGACAATATAAATATAGAGGGCCGTATGTTTAATATACAAATGATATATTTTTTAAATAAAACACTCACAGACTAATGTCGATTCACCACTTATAAAAATCAGAGACAAAGAAAACCGGAAGAAAAATCACTCAGTTTTTGATTAAAGAGTTTTGCTTTGTAGGAGCTCGTTTTCCTCCTTAATTGTTACTTAAAGAGCTACGACTTTACACAAACTAGTCTAACAGAGCTGTATACAAAGTGTTCTTAACAATATATAAATGCGGAAGCGACTCACAGAATAGTTAATGAGTCTCAGATTGATATGGGTTATTTAAATTGAAATTGTATAACTAACATTAGTTTATATCTATGTGTATCTAATATGTATGCATAATTATTTGTGTAGCCCTGTATATACGTCTTTTAAGAGTATTTTCTCTTCACCACAGTGTAGTGGTGGACTGCTGCACACAGGCCTCTCCAAGAGGATGTAAGGAGGCGGACCACAATATTTCGCTCCCACGCTCACACTCTCTCAACTCACTCTCACTCTCCAAGCTCACCTGCACGCAGTGCACTTTGCTAGATAACAAACGGGGCTCTGGCAACTGACCGGTATATCCATCCCAACAAGGGTAACTAAATACAATAGGGCAGCGGCTTCACCGGCGCAACAAGTTACGCCCTGCGATCACTAACCCACCTGTCCAACTTGGTAATTATGGTCAACACCTTCCATGCGTAAGCAACAAACGAATAAACATACTAAACTAAAAAACTACAACATAGTTAGGTAGTCGTTTTTTTAGTTTCTATATCTCCGTATCGAGAAAAACGTACTAACTCCACTCAGTTAAGTAATTTTAACTATCTCAATAGGAAATTTGTGGCGACTCCACGCAATAGAAATATACTATAGCGCCATCTACCGAAGATACACTGAACCATGGAGTAACGTAGTGTAGGAAGAAATTACCAATCCGGAATCGCGCAATAAAAGTTCTTGCGCTGAGTAACATATTTACAACTACCAAACATGAACCGTTGGACAGTAGCCCACCGGGCAAAATCATATCGCCTGGTCGGAGGATCCTCTCTTTGTTGGAGGTACATGCGACCCGTTCCTCTACAAATTAATAAAACTTAACCATACTAACAAGATAACCTGAACTATGGGTACAGATATTCAGGGTGTATCTTGTCATCTAATCTATTTTTTTTTTCTTTTATTTTTAAAAAGACAACTCCCGCATTATGTATATACATTCCTGTATCACGGGGATCTTTACAAACATACATGAAACGGACACAAAATACACCCAGACTTAGAACAACAATTTATGGATTACACATAGTGTTGTCCCATGTAGGATTTGAACCCACAACACTTGGCGCAGTAGGAAGCAGTGTGGTGACCACTGAAACGACTAGGCCAACCGTGTAGTCAATTCGTGTAGTCTAAATTGTTACTAAATCTCTTTTTACTATGAAGTTTTCATGCTAATCTCCATAGAAAGGGAACATCGTTTATATATTGGTACTTTACCTATATAGTTATTTCTAAGAATTCGAAGATATCCTTTCCGAATGAAAAACATTTAATCCCGGGAGATGAAGATATCACCTACAACCATGTCGCGTTTTTTACAAGATGACTTAGAACTTGTAACCTATAAGAGACGCGCTGGTCATTTCTTATTTAAAAAAAACAATAGGGTGGTAAAATCAAAACAACTACTTAAGCGGTACGCAAAGGGAGGTCACGGAAAAGAATCGTAATAGAAATAATGTTACGTAAAAATTTTTTTTTTCTTTTCAGCAATATTAATGACATGACTAAGTATTTAATTTTCAAAATCTCGTGTTTAATTTTGTACAATAACATAACATAAAATATATTCATAGTAAATTATTTATACAACCTTGCTTACAAAAATATATTGATAGCATGAAATAATTTTAATATGATATAGACTACAACTTAAAAGCGTGACGTAAATGAAAATAAGGATGAATGACCGAAAATTTATAATTGTTTTTTAAGTTCTGTAATTAATTTAGGTTAGTTATTAAAGTATTTAAACGTTTCACACAAACCTAAAAGTTATAGATTTTGAAACACTTTTCAACTGTCCACTTCCTAAAGCTAAAATTTGATACCCATCGAGAAACAAACCGAAACATTATTTATCATAAACTCGATTATTGAATGGTTTTAAAAATAACGAGCTGAAAGCGATGCCTACTTCTGTAACTTTCTCATTGAAAGTAACATGATTATAAAATTATATCGTATTTGCTTGCGGCATATTCATTATTTTATACCCGCTTTCAGTTAGATTTTGAAATATGAATCAACTAGCTTTTTATTTTGATTCGCCAGTTTTTGGTTTTATTCTATAAAATACATTCTGTACCTGTAGAAACCCAGTTTATTGTTAACAGCTAAATATCATTTTAAATGAAATTCTAAGACTGTTAATCACCTCAAAGAATTTAATTATATGTTAAGCTCTACTCATGACTTTAATTATAGACTATATCTCATTACCAATCACAATAAAACACTATTTCATACACACAGCTCAATAGCCAATTAATTTATTCCACACAGCTCTCCACATCTATTCAGTGTGAAAATAGTTTTCACAGCATTAATTAAACTTCGATAAAATCAAGCAACTCTGTACGTGGATTTAAGCTAGGTGTTAATTCTTGCACCAATCCGTTTAAACGTAGCTCATATGTGTCAAAGACGTAATTAAGGTTAGTGACGGTATGCCTAGCCTTAAACGAGGCAAGGTCGTGGTATGGCAACATATAGGTAACTACCACCGACACATTTACCGAAATATATATCTATTGGTGTATAACCGTAATAATAGTGCATAAGGTATGTCACAAACTGATAATGTTGCGTGCCATGTGTGTGCAAGCAAAGCTCTAATATTCGATTTGTATTCACGGTCGCGTTGTTTATGGCCTATTGAGATGCGGCTACCCATTCGCTGGACAATTTACATTGAACATATACTTTTGTGTACGCTAAAACTAGCGATTAGAACCTGATGATGGTTTAATCATTGTTTACCCGTTTTATACTAATGAATGTTAAACTGCTAATTATATCTTTTGAAAGTCAATAATAATGGGTTTAACATAGACTAGTTTGCAATTATTATAAATTTACTACAAATAATACAGGACAAAAGCCAAATATGTCAGTTTTGAAAAGAAGGTAAAAGAAGATAATGTTTTTTTTTTAGTAACACTATTGCCAGTGCACATGCTATAATTAGAGCACATAATAAAATATCGCCCATCGAGGCATTTATTTGAGTTTAGTCACAACACATATAATCCATTTTGTTGGAAACAAAGTGGATTAAATCAATATTTAATTTTAAATTTTTTCAATCCATTAATTAGAAAATCCATTTAAATCAAAATTAGAAACATTGCATATTAATTGCAAATAGTGTTCTAGGGTTTTCACAATGATTCTAAATTAAAAAAATATCGTTTTTTAATTTGGAATATAACATGTTTAATCTAAACAAACAAACAAACAACAACCCATAATGTCCCACTGCTGGGCTCGGGTCTCCTCTCAGGAGAGGGTTAAGGCCATACGTTCCCACGCTGGCCAAGTGCGGGTTGGGGACTGGCAAGAATACGTTGTGGCTACGTAAATCTTGCCGTTGGATGTTTTTAAGCCGCCTGAAGGCCTCCAACTAAGCTTCACGACTGTTATCGTATGATAACAACCGGGACCGACTGCTTAACGTGACCTCCGAATCACGGAGACGCTCGTGGTAACATGCCACCAGCGGTCACCCATCCAGGTACTGACCGCGCCATCGTTGCTTACCCTCGGTGATTGTTTCTAAACACGGAGTGCAACTGGGCTATGAGCATAGTTATTGTTTTCCTGAAAACAAAAAACAAAATAGTAATGTTTTTATGTAGGTGGCAACTAAGCGAACCATGCTATTAGATCAGTCGGCTACAGAGTGTCAGTAGCCTGTAATTAATACACAATAGTAATCAGTACAGTAAGGATAACAACGTATTAATAAATAAGTAGATAATTACTACTAAGTCAGAAATATTTAATTACTTTGAAAATCATTGATTACTGACCGAAAGTATTATGGGAAATTTGCTACTGTAAGAATATTTTGTTTTTAATTCTTTAACTACCGATCGTTCATAAGCGTACCTAGAAACTTTAAATGTATTATCGATTAGTGTATGAATGTGAGTGAAACACTAAGGTAGATATATACGTAAAATTAGAATGTTAATTCGTTTTAAATTTAATTTTTTTAATTATAAAAAGACTTTTCTACACACAAAATGTTCACTTTTTAGGCGTACGACAACGTGGTGCGGTAAAATTATAAGATTGTTTAAACAGCAGTTTAATGTCTATAATGACCTCGTGGATGAATGGCAACAACGATGGGACGAATAATCTAAGGTGCGCCACCTTTGCCAGTTCTTTCTATATGTTCGCGAACGGTTATCGAGGACATGACTCGAGGTGGATCACTGTGTCAATCAATTTCTTACAGGTCACAGTAACTTTAAAAGCAAACTACACTCATTCAAATTAGTCGATTCAACATTGTGTCAATGCTTAACGCGTGACTCTAGATGTGGAAATGTAGTCTTAGGTACAATGAACGTAATAAAATGCCAAATAACTTACAAATTACATTTTGGGCGGTTTACTATGGGCATTTTGTATCAACTGGGGTGAATTTCTGTACGTTTAGGTCATTCTGCCATGCTATAGTTATAAAATGTAGCTAACTTAGAATCCATTATATTTTATCCGTGGTGTTTTTTGGTCTGCCTATTTTGACTTTATTTTGTCTCCCGCTTTGCTAAGAAAGTAAGGGGACTTATCATATTTCCAACTCCTCCAGGCTTGTTTATTATTAATTTTGTTAAGGGTTCCAAGACAGTTTATTTTTTCCCGAGTGTCATAACTCGGTGTGTTCATAGGTCAATGCTGTTGATCATGGTATACAGGAGTTACCTTGGTAGGCGTATGGGTGGGATTAGTTCCATACGTAAAAAAATATAAATATTCCAAAACTTCATATGGAAACTAACCAAATGATTGATGTAGTTTTTATATCAAAATTGGAACAGCTTTTAAGAACAAATTATTTAAGAATCACTATGACATTCACATGATTTGTTTCTTTAATTTAAGTAAACTGTAAATAACGTAAACGTAATAATATTGTATACATAAGCAAGACATTTCACAAAAATAATTTGCAACACAAAACAGTCAACAAAGACCATTAATGCACACGTTGTTAGGATAAAAAAAATTAATTATGTTTTCTTATATATTTCCTTATTCATCAAATTGCTTACATAAACTAACAAAGTAACCCCTACCTTGGTTTTAGACCGTGCGTTTGTCACTCACCATCGAGTGATTGAGGCAATTACTCAAGGCTAATTCCTTCCACCTCGCAGGCAGTGTTTACTCAGACGAGGTATGGTTTACACTTTAGACGTATATTGTGTAATATACACACAGCAATAACTTCAGAAAGAATATGTACACACAACTGCTGCAGAAATAACAAGTTTCAATAATGTTGTCATTTTATTGAAAAGAGTCCGGAAATTAAGTACAAAAAGTATCCACGTTTGTCATAGCGTTTATTTGCAGCTCCATTTTCTCGATAGCTTGGAAAGAATTGTCATAATGCATAAGAAACTCATGACGTAGGATCACGAATCATATTGTATTTTTATATTACTTAGTAATTGTATACATTTTTTTTATTTGAAGTAATTGAGAATTTCTTAGAGGTGGTATTTATTTCACCAAAGTATTAAAATGAAGAATTAAAGATAAATTTAAATTATGGTATCAGTAATTGAAATGTTAAGGTTTGAAAATATTTAGTAATTTATTTTCTGATAATTTTTTGATGAATTTGATAAACACAATAAAGTTAGATTGCAATGATATTCATACTAACTTTTAACCGCTACTCCTGCCGCATGTATGGCGGATATTAAGGTAACCATTTTTCGTATTAATAAATATATAGCTGACATAGCACTCACAAATAATGTGGATTTCTATTAGTAAAAGATTTTATAAAATCGATTCAGTATATCCAGAGATTACCCCCCACAATCTCACAAACTTTATCTCTATAATATTTGTATAGAAGTAATACTCCTTCATTATTTTTTTATTACTTAATTATTTAAAAATATCAAAACTTTAAATAATAATTAGAACATTAACGTAACTCATATACGCATAACTCATAGTTTTTATTGTTTTGCTTTGTGTCTATAATAAATTAAAAAAAATGAAAATAAAATACCTCTTATATTTTAAATTCCTGAGGCCTTAAAATGAATATTAATACAGTTTAAGATCCTAATAAACTAGATTAAATATGCTTAGTAAAATACTTCCAAACATTGATTTTAAATGCCCATTTAATAATTCGACTTTCAGAATCGAACTAGTTAACATATGTTTGTTGAAATACTAGTTAATTAAACTAGTGGGATATTATCGAAGTTCGTTCACAAGTTTTAATGATAAATCTTTAATTAATGTACTACTGACGGTAATTTCACTCCAATATTTTTAAATATAGGCATGAAAATACACTCACCGCCGCATACCCTCAGGGGTAGAAAGTGTTTTATTAAACACGTGTCGTAGAGCCTACAGCCGTTAACAAGCTACTTTAAAAATTAAATATGGTAAAATTACTTTAATACTATTTATAACACGAAAAGGTAAGTAAGCTAATGTGATATGACCAACAAATTTTAAATTTGCTCTTGAGTAATATTAGCTAAATGGGTAAAATTGATATTAATGGATTACGTTAGTGAGATTTGAGTACGTTAGTGTTATGTACATAATACATTACTATAAAGACTCACATTCACAAGTAAATATTTATTTTGTAAAGCTGAAAATACCAGTGACAAGTTTTTTACATACTAAAGAGTATTAAATCTACATAAAAGGTGGTTATTTATTTACGTTAAATGCATTTCGCTGTTGTGAATTATTAGATACAGCAATTGTATTTATCAGAATTGCACTTCCAACCGCTAACAAGATTTAGAGGAAGCATGGGCGGTGTAACGTGTCTACCTATAGAATAATTAGTATCGCTACCTCGCGGCGTCTCATTTATCGTTCTCCAAGGGGAGGTGGGTCAGCTAGCAGTAAATCTACGAACCTGAGCGCTCTTGTCTTTGTAAACTTGAAAATCTAATTACATTTACAGCTCCACTTAAGTTCGCTTTTTCCGTTGAATTTGCATTTCTTGATTTTTGTCCTCGAGCTCTGATAAGATTGTGTTACGGTGAAGTTCATCTTCATTACTCTTTTTAAAAGTAAAATTTTAATTAGAAACATCGAAACCGCCTACTCGAGAATCGAAGAAGTCGCGAGCATGCAATTTTATCACAGGTGCGTGGAAAGCGAATGTTTGCCGAACCGCCGGATTATATGCTTGAGCAGGTCTAATAAAGAGCGTCTCAATGTTGTAAAGGCGTTTCTAATGCTTATTTGCATTCAAGAAGGCTCCCTGAACGGGCAAGTAAGTGTACGGGAGCGGCTCGGAAACGTCGGTACCTGGTTCAGAGCGCTAGACGAAAAGCTCCCTTGGTAGTGATTAGACGATGCTAATACCATTTACTTTCCAACTTTCCTGACTCACCGACCGTTACGTGAACATTTTCTATTTATTTTAGGCTACTTTAAAATCATCTTGGAGAGCTACTTTAATTCTTATCTGCTCCATTAATTTTCAGCAATCTTTATGTAACTAAATCTTAGTTAAACTAATTCCTTAAAATATATTTTATCTATATATTTTATATAAAGTAATAAATAAAATAAATGAATCATATTACTTCTAAGGATTTTATAATTAACTAAGCACAATTTTTTTTCTCATAAGTACGTATGAAAGAAGAAAAAAGTTTAAATTAATTATTATCTTCATTATTTTTTATATATAAGGATAACATTTTTATTCTGAATAGTTTTGCTTCCGTGTTATGGTAAAATTATTATTATATTTAATGCTATTACAACAATAAACATCAATGTTCTTGTGTTGTAACATCTGTATTGAACTTGTGTTGTAAGCTATGTTGTAACACAAAAATATTTGATTATGACATGAATATAAATTAAAAACTTAAGCATTTTTAAACATATTCATCAGCATTTTAATTTTTAAATTTTAAAAATAGTTTTAAAATCGATAGTTGCAGTTAGTCTGTCAACGTCGTTGTCCACGAAGGTATAATCAAATAGTTTGTTGTTGAAATCTCCAAAGCTTAGTCCACATTAAAACTGCAAGCTTAAAACTTCCTACATCAGGAGTTTTCCTGTGGCTGGGCGCGCGGTGAAACTTGCACTGCATTACGACAACAAGACCTGCAGTTAAGTGTTTACTTTGCACATTCCAAAGCACTGTACAGCTAACTTAGATCATAAAAACGTCCTGACTCCTGCATCCTCCTGCTAAGTTTAGTGCGTGATGAATGTTCTCCATCTGTTAATAACCTGTGTTCAGCAACAGATCGTAGACATTGATTTAACTTTTCAGATTGTATGTAAAGTATTATAATGTACATTTATTATATATAAATATAATGTACATTACGACTACATGGATGGCATGGTGGTTTAAACGTCCACCTCGTCGTTTTTTCTGTTCTGAATGTATTGGGTTTCAAATTCCATGTTTGTGTGATCTGCAAATCGTTGTTCCAGATCTGGGTGTATATGTTTTTGTTTCAAGAATGTAATGTTATGTAAGGTCCCATTGACAGAAATATTCCCAGAGCGGGAGTTGTCTTTAAAAAAAGTATACCACTTTATAATAATTCTAAATAGATATTACCGCCTATTTCGTTATCGGATGTTATTAATTAAGTATGGTAAAGACGCTGATCGCTTATTTTGATTGGTTGAAACTAATTAAACTTAATGAATAAACAAAATTAATTACATTATCGATATAAATTGAACCCCATGCGTGTTTATTCACGGAATAGCGGGTTTATTAGCTGGGTTAAGATCAAATAAGACGGTATATTAATTCACATATAAGGTCAGCATTTCTCAAGCGTGACTTTAAAATGAGATTAACCGAATCTGTGAATAGTATAATCATCTCGGTGGTCAAGTTTATACCTAAATTCTTATTGAGAAATAAATATCTTTAAACCGAAATTTCATAATGTTTATTAAAAATTCTGATCATAGAAAACTTTAAATAACATCATCACAATACATTTTCATCATCAAGCTTTCATTTTACCAAAACTTTTAGAGATACTTCTGCATCATTGGGCTTCTGGTCTCTGTCTCATCGACGAAACACGATTGCACGAACGCCATCATTTTAAGTTGATTATTATCTGTGCGAAGAAGGTAGAACGAATGGGCTGGCTCCACCGAACTTGAGTATCTATTTATCTGCGGCAAATACACTTCGTACAGTTACCATGTATGGCACTCGTAATGGTCACTCTTAGTTTAGCTTAATTAAAAACTAGATGGCATTGTGTGTCAGTTATTCAAAAATATTTTTTTATAATTATAAAATATAAATGGAATATAACGACAAACACCTTAAACTTAGATTTATGAATATGTTCGTAGTGTATATTTCAGCAGCAAATCAGTATTTTATTGACGGTTCAAAAAATCTCAAGCAAATGATTTTGATTTTAACATGTGATGCTGGATGCTGAACTGGAGAAATAATAAACGCAAGGTATGGACAAAACAAGCATCCGACATCTGCCTTCTTTGTTAATCTCATTAATGGTACTCATAATAAAGATATCAAAGACCTAAAATATATATATCACCAAAGTGTCACCATAGAAGAACCAAGAAAAAAAAAGCCATAGTCCAGTGCCAGAGATGTCAACAGTACGGTCATACCAAGAATTATTGTATGAGACCATACAGGTGTGTAAAATGTGGTCAATCACACAAGACATCCGAATGTCAGAAGCGTGATCGGACGACTCCAGCAGTGTGTGCATTGTATAATGGACCACATCCAGCTAATTACAAGGGATGCGAAGTCTACAAGGAAATCCAAGCAAGAAAACAAAAAAATAATATACCTCCGATAATAAATAAAAAACACCTATGATGACCGAATTGAATATTAGCGCAGAGCCAAAGAATCGAGAACAGAGATTGTCCTATGCAGAAGCCCTAAAACCAGCACAAATAAACACCACCCTCCAAAAATCTTATGAAAATACTCACGTAATACTCACTCAAGCCAAACAAACGCGACATTAGAACAAATTATTATATAAAACAGACCAAAAAGTTTGATATCATCCTACAACAAATGAATACTCTTATGAGTCTCATAGCTAAACTAGTCGACAAACTGACTAAATGACCTCCCAACGATTTGCAGCGTGGAACATCAATGGTCTTAGCGCTAATAAGCATGAAGTAAAACTTTTCATGTCTCAGCAAAAACTTGACATTCTTCTTATTTCTGAGGCCCACTGTAAGCCTAATTCTATAGTTAGGTTTCCAGACTGCCATTGCTATGTTACAAATCACCCAGACGGTACAAGCCATGCAGGATCAGCCATCATTATAAAAAAATCTATTAAGCATTATCAAATGTCTAATTATGAAACTGAGCACATCCAAGCTACCACGATTATGGTCCATGACAAAACAGGAGACATCAACGTGTCAGCCGTGTACTGTCCACCTAAACATACTATGACTGAGTCACTGTACACTGATTTCTTTGACACGTTAGGGCACCGCTACATTGTGGGCGGAGATTGGAATGCTAAACATACATCCTGGGGCTCGAGGTTAACGAATACCAGGGGTAAACAACTGAAATTGAGCGTAGATAGCAACAAATTATGCACCATATCCACGGGAGAGCCTACTCATTGGCCAACTGATACCAAGAAAATGCCAGATCTAATAGACTTCTTCATTACCAAAGGCTTAACGAACTTGTATATGAAACCCTAGTCCTGTTATGACAGTTCTTCAAACCACACTCCGGTGCTCTTGACAGTTAGTACCAACCTTATAGAGGTACCTTCTTCGCTTCGTCTATGAAGCAGCTAAATATATAACGTCGCTCATACAGGAATCATGCTGGATAAGTACTCCTGAAATCCAGGATTGCAACACTATTGGAGTAAACAACTATCCTTTAGAAATAAGAAAAGCTGTTTTAGAAAAGAGAAGACTTCGAAGAGTTTGGCATTTGAGTAGGAATACTGAAGATAAAACAAACTTTAACAGAGCTGTAAAATATCTCAGGTCACTACTGCAAAACTGGCATGATAACTCATTCCAAGAAAAGCTAGAAATAGTAACTGCTACACAGTCTACAGACTATTTACTCTGGAAAATAACCAAGGGCTATAACAGACCGCAAGCTGCTAAACCACCCTTGAAGTGCGCTGAAAAATGGGTGAGAGAACCACAGAAAAAAGCAGATCTATTTGCTGAACATNTACACACAAAATGTTCACTTTTTAGGCGTACGACAACGTGGTGCGGTAAAATTATAAGATTGTTTAAACAGCAGATGATTGTTTCTAATCACCGAGTGCAACTGGGCTATCAGCGCCATGTTTAATCTGCTTTTATGAAAATCTGAGCTGGAAATATGCATTCTAATATCCTTCAAGTAATTTTAATAAGAGTTCCGTTCGTTTATACACTCGATATATATAGCAAAAGACATACAGATTAAAGATAAATTATACCAGGCTACAGAACAAATTACCGTTCTCATCACAACGATTATTTTTCGTGAATAGGGAGCGAATCCACGCCTTCTAGCACAGGAATCAGATTCATTAACAGCTGGTCCAACATACCCGTCCATTATGTAAGTCAGCAAATTGATTTCATGCATAAATACAAATCAAAACATCGTCATCCTGTTTACACTGCACAGATCAGATATAGAAATACTTGAACTAGGTTATCTACTACAAGTTTAGGATTGCATCATGAGCAGCAATGTGACACGAGAATAATAAAAAATAATAAATAATATTCATATCGAAAGCAAAATATGAATCCTAGTTTAACTCAAGATACCAGCCCTTTCTTTAAGTGTATTATATATAGTCCTTTCCAAGTTATTCGCCCAAGGTCTATGTAATATAGTCTTGGCGAGGAAGGATAATTGTCAATTTAGAATTTTACTAACATCCATTAGGTCAATTTATATTTAACTAAAACTCTATCGGATCTATTTAGATAGTTGAAATGCAAAAACTTTTAAGTTATATTATCACATTTACACACAAATATTGAATTTAGTGTATAGTATTGTTTAATTTAATATTGCAAAAAAATGTATGACAATGTATTGTTTCAGTTACCTATAATTGTTGTTACGCTTAGTTCCACTTTTTGTTATCTATTATTGTGTTGATATTATTGCATTATTATCTCTAAATATGTGAGTAAATTATTAAAATTACAGCCTTATTGCTTTCTGATAAAATAAGATGCCGATAATTTTTATTTTAATACTTATGAATATTACTCAGATGACAGATGACCTGAAAATAACCCTATTTTATATGTGTGCAGATGTACTTATCTATGTAGTGACTTTTATTATAAGAAATAAAGATCAAAGTTCAGACAATCATAAAAGTGTAATGGGAGTGAGTTTTGTGAAACTTCTCAGCATATCTCGTAATTGATACAAACCTTTTATGGCGATACAAATACAGACGAATATCTCAATATTTCTATAAGTGAAATCAAAATAGACTTTATTTGCATCGTTAAAAGTTTGAGACACTTTGCTGGGATCCTATACCATAACCACTATTAATATTACGTAACGCATACCTGTTTTACAGGAATACAGTTCTTATCGTTCATAATATTAAAGTTATATGATAAATTATCGTTGTTGCAGTTTTGTGCGCGAAGCAAAATAGGAAAATTTATTTCAGAATTCACGCAACCCTATTATCAAGCGAACAATTTTGAAACAATATGTCTCTACCGGTTAGTTTTCCGACTATTATAAGATCATTTATAACTTTAATGTAAAGTTATTATGAAAACATTTTCTGTGTAACACGACTGTAGGAGAGAAATACTATTTACAAGGTTATTAGATGCTTTCTATTATTCCTCAAGTTGCTCAAACTAAAATATTAACTTTAAAAGACTAAAATATTTGGAGTTAAGTTTGTAAATAAAGTTTTTATCTAATAATATTTAAATTATAATGTGACAACTTGATGACTATGGTGTACGGTCAACTAGATTTGTATTTGGTACGGTAATATAATACTACATATTATATTTACAACAACAGCAAAAAAATAGACTATTTCAATATTTATTACACAAACACTGTCGAACAATTTACTTTGAATAGTTAATTAGTTTTAATTACAATGTATAAACCAATCCATGAACTCACGTTTTAATTAAAGGATGATCGCGAACTGGCTTGGTCAGAATGTTATAAGTATATTCCTGAATATGAAATTATAAATCTTATCCATAACATGTTTTCACTTAATATTCGACACGTAAATATATCAGTAAACTAAGAAATATATTTTTCTGTTAAGGTTATAAATACAGGGTTTCACAACCCCTATTCATACAATGGGGAGGCTAAGATTACGGGGTAAGAAGAATGATCACGGGGAAAGGGTAATCTTACACTTACCTTTACCAATAGGCGGCAGTAAACGCTTACTAGGCGATGTCTATGTTCGGTTGCTACTATCTGTCACCTTTTTTTTTATATATGTGGAAATCCCCTTGGACCTTCACCCCACCGGGGTTTACGGCGGGGCGGTGTGTTGGAATCGAACCAACTAAAACCACATGGTGTGCCACTCTGCGCCTGAGACGGGAGAGATCCGGGAACCGCTTTCTTAAGCCATCCGGACCCCTCCCAGCCATCCGGACCCCTCCCAGGCAATCTGTCACCCTAGCAGAAGCAAGTGGGAGTGGCAGTGCAAGCGCCGGAAAAGAAAATCGGGATTTTCCTTCGAGCGTTCACCTGGCTCTCCGGCTTCTAGTACCGAAATTGTTTAACTATATAGTGATTAACTACCCTTTTTTCTACCGTCGTCGTGTACATTAGTTATCACCCTAAACAATAGCTCATATAGTTACTCAATTATCAAAGAATCTTAATAACAAATTTCTTTTAAATCAGTGCAGTGGTTTAGTCGTGAAAGAGCAACAGACACACATCAATATCTTTCAAATTTATAGTATTAGTATGGATAAATTGTTTTGTAACGCTCGCAAAATTACAGCTTTCTATTTTAACAGTCTCCATTACATACGTTATACACAATCAGATTGACGGGCAGACAGCGACTTTGACGAATCTATAAGGGCTTATGTTAGGAATCTGAAATCGTAAAAACAATCAGAATCCCGTAAAATTATTCACGAACTCTAAAATTGTAAAACGATATTTATTTTATATCACATTTACTACTAATTACTACTCATTACTCTCAGACCCTAACGGCAAATGATGTGCCTTATATTCTTTCAATAAAGTTTCATATGCCTTGGCATTGCATTGACAGTGTCGACTATGTCAAGACACAGTCCATAATGTTACTATTGTATCCAACTATACGCTATAATACTACTTGTTTATTTATTTACACAGTTTAAAGTTCTCCAACAAATTATACACTATATATATACTATACACAACTATGACTTAAAATGAAAATACTTCCTCAATTACAGGAGAACACAGCATGCAAACACTAGTAACGAGTTATAATAAATACAGATATTATATAAATTATATAAAAATCATAATCACAAATATAGTTTGACATTATTATGGAGAGCAAGTTAATATTTAGATAAACAGTTTTATTAACATACCAGCAAAACGCTTTTCAAAGAACACTTGAATTTTGAAAGTTAAGTACTGAGGTCTAGGTTTTTCGTTTTAGACAATATAATACATGTACCTATAAAACATCAACAGAAACAGTAATAAAGAAAATACTCATTCAAAATACAAATTTCGGCGATTACATCTAGTAAGCTTGCGTACAGTCTAAAATATCTACTACTTATCTCAATCGACTCTCGGGATCTATCCTTAGATTGTGGCCGTCACGCTTGCCCCTTATGAGCAATTAACCTTTTGGATTAATTTTTATTGGCTTGTAAATAACATTACAACCCAAGGAATAAACCCTTAATTTTAGGTAAGCAAAGAATGAAAAACATTTAAAATATTTTACGTTTATTATATCTCTTTAAATCTTCTTTCAAAGCCTTTCAAATGGCGCATAGCCACTGACACCATTTTGACTTTAGTAATTAAAATATTTCGCTCATTTTATTTTACTATGACAAAAGAAATACTTTAGAACACATCTTTTCAATAGTATTTTAAGTTTATAATACACTTTTTTAGTTTCGTCTATATGTAGGTATGTAATGGAATCGTTTTGCTTCTTCTTTCTACATGTGTTTCAACATCAATTCGTCAAATCTGTGAATATTAATAAAAGAGTAGTCGTATTATAGCCACAATGACTTTGACATGTATTTTATTATAATTTAGTATAGACTCACTCAGATTTCAGTCCGGTAGAGCCTTTGTGAAAATTTTTAGAAAACACAAGAGTATTCTTAACTCTATAAAACATTGTGCAATTGGTTATTATATTACCATTATAAACCTTTTATTTTGATACAACATACGTAACACATACTAGGTGCAATCCAAATAATCACAAAATAATTATTGCAATGTGTAGTAAAGGTTACCAGCTAAGTTCTCGCTGTGCTGAGTTTTCAGCTTGCCAGACATTCGCGCCAAGAATTTCAAAAAAAAAGGTAACGATACTCAGTAAACATAAACCTTAAGTATATTAATCACAAAGTAAAATTAAATATTAAAGAATATAAAATATGACAAATAAAAAAAGAAATGCTACTGAAAAAGCAATCAGACATTCGCACAAAGTTTAACATAGTAGAAACGATTAGAAAGACACACTTTTACTATAGTTATTTCTATTGATTGAGAAAATGATTTTGAAAGTGATTTAGGACATGCTTTTTCGCGAACGTGGAGGTGTCGTTTCATATCTTTGTAGCAAAATAGGCGTTCATAACCCAGTTGCACTCGGTGATTAGAAACAATCACCGAGGGTAAGCAACGATGGCGCGGTCAGTACCTGGATGGGTGACCGCTGGTGGCATGTTACCATGAGCGTCTCCGTGATTCAGAGGTCACGTTAAGCAGTCGGTCCCGGTTGTTATCATAGGATAACAGTCGTGAAGCTTAGTTGGAGGCCTTCGGGCGGCTTAAAAACATCCAACGGTAAGATTTACGTAGCCACAACGTATTCTTGCCAGTCCCCAACCCGCACTTGGCCAGCGTGGGGATGTATGTCCTAAACCCTCTCCTGAGAGGACACCCGAGCCCAGCAGTGGGACATTATGGGTTGTTGTTGTTGTTGTTGTAGCATAATACTTAAAGCATCCCTTGTATTGAGCTGTTGTGTGCTGGTATCACTAAGTTATTTGATTCCCTTTTGCGAGTATTTCTCACTTGTATATCTTTAACCCATCCTAGCTTTTCATACGGTTATTTAGATATGTAAAAAAAAAATTGACATTTTAAATGTATTTACCTACGAGCCTACATTTTCAATATGTTATATGGGATCGCCTAGGAACGTTGTAATAAAGCATATGCGTTTTGAACCTTTTGTATGGCCTTTTGGTTTATTAGTCTGACATATCTGGCATAACGGTAGGGACTATTTAAAGATATATTGTCTAATAGACTATTACTTAGATTGTATGGTGGTCAACATACTCTTTGCGAATACAAATAATGCAACAATGTAGTATGGTGACCCATACTGTGGCGAACTATTAATATACTCCTGCATAATTTGGCCTCCGGTCTCGCAACACAAATGCTGTCATTTTAAGTTGAACTTCTGTGAGAGGGTAACACCGCTCCGGTCGAGCTTACCCCTTCATGCTGAATCAGCGTGACTCTACAACTTTGTTAAACAAATTTTCCTATACTCGACTATAAGCGACTTGATATAGTTTTATTAAACCACACGAATATGGAGCAATATCATAATCTTAATTTACTCATAAGGGAATAAAAAAATAATACCCCAGGCTTAAATTTTGGCTTAAATTTTTAAACTTAACTTTTTGTAGTAAGTAGTAGTAGCAAATACTATTTTCTACAGCTTCAAAAATAAGGTGATCCAAGCGCAATCAACCAAAATAATCTCTATAATAAAACTCATATACAATATCCTGTTAACAAGCCTAGTATAACGTAAAACATTTTAACGAGTATTAACATATCCCAAATTAAATTACCCTAGCTAAACAACACATAATTCAATCTCAATGGACAATACAAACAAGTGTATAGGGACGATAAAACCGAGTGGTTCATGTAGTTGGGTGTAGGGAGTGTAGATACAGAGGCACGCAACACGGGTCAAGTTGCAAGTCTCTTGTTCGCTAAGTTTATGTTTACATTTCAATGTGTAAAGTTTACACAAACGATGGTCAAATTACCTATCTGAGGAACAGTTCCTCGAGCATTGTTTGTACTATTGTGTGTATTTGTGACATATTACTATAATAGTATTGAAAATAGTTAACCAATGTAAACAATGGATAACTGTCACAAAGTTTAAGCTTTCATCATTGACGTAATTATGTGATAGGAAAAGGCAGTGGACTGCGATAGGCTGATGATGATGATGATATGATAGGAATATTTTTAGAAATTTATTTTATGCCCCTTATTATGTAAGTTTGACAAATGTTAAAAAGTATGTCCAAAAGTCTGTGCTAATAAATAATGCAAAAGCTTACAAAATAAGATTTAGAGATTAGACCAGATTTAGCGACAGGATTAAGAAATTGATTGCTTCTCACTAGTTTAGATGCAAGCCTTTGTCTTTTTTATAGTGCTACTATAATGATTCAATTGCGATGTTACTAAAGTCAAATTAATTATTCCATACTCTAAGAAAACCAAATTTTTAATGATCGAATAAAAAGCTTAAAACAACCCATTGAAATAAATAAACATTGATCTTTATATATTACATTGTACTCGGTTTTTTTTATAATCATTAATAAACCGTGTTGATACGTTAATATAATTTGTTCGTTTTTATATTCATAAATGTATATTCAATTTCATGCAGATTCAATGGAGTTAAATTACGTTAACATATATGCGTTTTGGATGAAAGTAAGCTAATACTTCTTCTTACAGCTAAGTGTCTTGTAAAAAAATTGAATAGGAACCAAACGTTATTTTCACTGTTAAGATATAGAACTTCAAAAATATACATGAAACTGTTAAATCTACTTCTATTAGTATCATATGAAATATCAAATATATACCTACCATATGCATATTCACTTGATAAATTCATTTGTGATCATGGCGCTTCATGCTGTACCAAAACTTTGGAAACTAATTCCCTAAAATAAACATGATACATCTCCCGTTTATAATAACCTATCAAGTTACCATATTATGTTGGACATTTGAAAGCTTAACGAATTTATAGGTTACAAATAGAAATTTTTATCCTCACAGAATTTGATTAATTTTATCAATTTAGTTGAAAAATTAACTGAAATTAAGAATACTGCCTGTCTTGATATCCCCGGGGAGTCTAACAATAAATTTCAGATACGATGTTACTTACACCGTATCTAAGTGTAAATAAAAGTTTGTATTTTAGAAAGTATTTTAAATATTCTCTGTTTGTTTTAGTAAACTTTTGAAGATTTCACATACATATTTTTCGAATAGAAATTTAAAAATCATGCATATTCAAAAGTTGTTTTTACTTTTAAAAATCTAGCAGCTCAGATTGTTTGAATACATTTTCATATACCGTATTAAGAAATGTTGCAACACTGAGATTCTGTTATGGTCTATGAATTGCTATAAACTTGAAGTTTCCTTTAAGATTATTCATAGTACACATAACGTTCTGTACAATTCAAGTAACGAAGTGACCTGAAGCACTCGGTGAGAAGCCGTCAAGAGGCCATTAAGGCACCCTTCGCTGCGCCAATCTTCTTGAGGATCACATCCAATTCTCACAACAGACACTGACAAAATTTATTATTATTTAAAACAAGAGAAAAAAACGAATCGTGATGATTTGATAAATTGAATGTTCTGAGTACGTCATCACATACCGTCCGTACAAACTTTGTTTGGAACAGACGTGATTGATGAATATGATTTTTTTATGAGTCGTTAAATCCCATATGGCTCCCACTCTGGTATAATATCAACTTTACTTGATATTAATAGCTTCTCTTGTAGGCTGATTATTTAGGATTAGAATTTTACATAACTTTATTTTAGTAACTCATTTTACTCATAATAAAGTTTTAAACCAAAACAACTTTCAAATGAATGTTGAAAATGAATTAAGAAATTAAAAGGATCTCAATCACCATTAAGAATATTTTTCTTTAATCAATCACCACTACCTCGATATTAAGGAAATCTCAAACTCAATTTTCGGTTAATATTGAAACAAACAATATAAAGTAGAGAACAAAAATCTGCATATGCTATATTATTACATAATCAAATTTGTTACTGGATTAGGTTGAGAATGTGCAGATGGCGCCCAGCAAGTAAGTAAAGAGCAAAGTGATAGGGTCCCGATATACGTGTCTCGATTACTGACGACCGCTTTCAGATTTTTGATATTCAGATCGAGCAACCACTGGGAACAAAACCCGAGTTAACTTTGCCATATTGAAAGCTTATGGATTTTCAATGTTGTCGACGAATATGACTCGGTAATGAACGGTAAAATGTAGAAGCATACGCGCTATCATAAAATATTCAATTTTAATTATATTATAATAAATACTTTACTTTATATTATAATAATTACAACATTNATATATATTATCTCTCTCTCTCTCTATATATATATATATATATATATATATATATATATATACGCTTGGACTCACACTTATATATCGTACTAACTTTTACCCGTGGCTTCGCTCGCATTTTATTAAAAGTATCCTGTGTTACTTCTAATACCTCCAAGAATATGTGTACAAAGTTCATGATCATCGGCTAAGTAGTTTTCGCGTGAAAGCGTAACAAAGAAACATATTCACATTTAAAATATTAGTATGATTTATACATCATGAATATCGGAATATAAGGTATTTTGCTAGCTTATTGAGAAAAAGAATATGTACTTTACTTTTGGATATAAATCAGTTTGTGGACTTCCTGATTTCGAGCGGGGGCGCATTCCAGTGTAGTACTGCTTAAACAAAGAACGAGCTGTTCATTAAGTCGGAGTTGTAGGAGGAACATGAGATAAGTTAATTATTAACTAAGCTATGATTTCTGTCGTGGATAGACCACTGGTACACGAGTTACAAAGTAAGGTAAGTTGGTAAAGATGGTAAGTTGAAAATTGAAAATACCGTATTTACCTTTTGTAAGCACGCTAATTGCGCCGTAGGCGAATAGGTAACCATTAACTGGGAATTCCAATTCCCAGTTAATGGTTACCTATTCGTAGTATAGTATAGTTGCATTTACCCATGTACAGTAGACACATAATCATACTACTTATATGATATTCTGAATGCTACTAGATTATTCCTTAAGATGAGGCAATCATCATTAATTATAATTGTCACCCAATAATTAAAGCAACGTTATTATAAAAGTTTTAACGTCTAACTGTTTTGGTTTGTAGCCAATTTTAATTGAATGAAAAAATGATCGTCTATGCATTTTTTCGTTTTGGATGATGGGCTAATGGAAATTGGCAGTGGTCTCGCCTGCCACCCGTGCCAACTTTTGCGGAGCCAGCTATCGCAACGTTCCAGTTCGAAACGGATGAGATATATCGTTTCGATTGAATAATGGTCTCATGGCAATTGCCTTCCAGTATCCCAGCAATCAAATTGATAATGGAAATTTGATGATTTAAAAGTTTTTGATTTGTGTAGAATCAAAGGAGTCATATGCTGAAATCAGGGATATATTCCTCAAATCGAATATTGCTAGTTTAAGATAACATAAACATGAGGTATTTGAATGAACGAAATTTCACATTTGAATGATTTCATTCATCTTTCAAATGGGAAGTCGATCGCATGTGCCCCAAATGGACGTATTGGCATGCAAAGCCTTGTGCAGTTTCTATTGAATTGTAAATTTGAGTTCTGGGAGTCGAGCACTGCTTCACGATAAAAGTAGGTATTATAAAAATCCGTTTAAGGGAATACGGTGCCCTTGAAGAAGAAAAGTTTATAAATTAAATAGTTTTCTTATTATCAGACTGACAAGGAAGCATTATGTTTTTGCGCGTATTTTGTATGTCTCGGTAAGATTACGTAACCACAACGTTGTCTTGCCAGTCCCCAACCCGCACTTGGCTAGCGTGGGGACGTATGGCCTTGACCCAGTCCTGAGAGGAGACCCGAGCCCAGCAGTGGGACATTATGGGTTGTTGATGATGATAATTGTATGTCTCATATCTTACAAACTGCTGCACAAATTTATTAAAATTTACATATCGTTAGATGCGTTATATTAACCAACGTGTTCTTAGGGGAAGATTAGGTGTAGTCTTCATAGGCTCGCGTGTAAGTGGTTTATAATGGTAAAGAGTAGCCTTCCTCAAGAATTTAATTTCATTGACAACGATGGATTTATATTTTAATATAAGTATGATTTTTTGCGTTATATTAATTTGTGGCCAAAATCATATATTTATCGAGGCGTGATTGGATGAGAGAGCGAGCACTTCATTCCCGCGGCACGTGATTTAATGAGTGCGAATATTTCATGTATCGTTAGGGCCAGCGTCGAAATCAATCACGATATTAACGATGTGTGAAATAAATTGAACGAGCAAACAACTTGACTTCCGCGTTTATAAGATTAATTAAAAAAATATTATAAACAAATAGAAATAACACTTTTAAGGCACGAAGCCTTGAGTGTTCCTTATAGCCATTACTATGTTATAAAGATATGAAATGTTCAAAGAATTTCACAGCTAACGGGGATGATGTTCTCTTTTTTTTGTTAAAGGCGTGGAAGATTTTTATGAGTGTCCTTCGCCTATTGGAGAGGGAGATATGGGGTCTGTCGGACTCCTACTGATTAAAACCACCCCCGATATTCCTTTGCTTGCTAATTGCTTGGGGGTGACAATACCGATTGGGTTCTTCCGCCATCCCTGACAGGACAGGACACCTCATTCTAGACACCCGTTGCGACCATCACCCATCGGTCGGAGTTTTCTAAGAGTGCACACGGATCATGTGAGCAGTGACCCGGGTCTTTATATGTTCGGAACACGATTTCTACAAGGCATATCACCAGTGTGTGTGCCCTTAGGGCAGTCATAACAATGATGGCACCGTGATGTTGGACCCCGACTGATCTTACACAGGTACTTGCCGAAGCAGCCGTATCAGGAAAGCACCTGCATCATCGGGAAGGTGGATCCCCATATTTCTTCTCAAGCCTCTCTTGTAGGACAAATCTTGCCGCCACTATAGAAGCGTGCCCTACACTGGGTCTCGCAAGTCGCTACTTTCACACCGCCACCAAGGCTTGGCTAAGCTCAGCCCGGTGTGTCTCTACTTGGCAGCTCACCGTGATCTACATTATGCTTGCGCCACCGATACTGTATCATAAGGACTAGTGTATCTAGATCCCAAGGTAAAGTGATATCAACCGCACGATCTCCGAATATAGCTTTCGACGGTATGTATGTGTGTGTGAACCCGAGGTGGACAAAAGCCGCAAAAGTGCTGCGGTGGTGCCGCAAAAGCCTGGGGACCAAGTGTCGAAAGCGCGACCCAAAATCCCATCGGCTATGGAGGATGAGTCCCCAATACTTCATCGTATGCTCGACAGGGATGCAGATACTTCAATACCCAGAATACACAGATGTAAGTAAACAGCTTTGGATTGGTGAATAGCTGCCTCCAGGCTAAAGCTGACTACCTGCGCTACCCCAAAGATGATTGTGGGCCCGGTGAAACTCGGTCATAAGTTAGTTAACATAATCAGTTTCATTCAATTGTGTATAGAAAATTTCATTTATAAAATCAACATGGATTTTACTACCAATATTTTTAGAAAGTCATTCAAATTAGATGAATGCTTGTAATAATATAGTTGGGTATAAAACACGTACCTAACTATTTGCCCCACCCATCGTTATGGTTAAAATCAGAATCTATCAGGAAGGCTGTGTTTTTTTTTATATAGTAGTGTAAGATTAAGGTCGCCATGTAAAAATATAACTTAACATGTAAATAACTTAATTTTATTTTCTCCTGTCAATTAACTTTGAGTGCATTTATTTTGAGTTTAAACATTATTTGAAACGTAATAATTGTAATAATAATTTTAAATAAAGTTAATGTGTACTCAAAGGTCCACCAGACCCTATATTATTTTGGTAGCTGTGACATTCTTTTCGTATTATCTTTTATTATTTAATAAATTACTGTCTCTTAAATTTCCTTTATAATGATATGTTTTCCTTCCTACATTACTGTAATTTGAGGGAAAAACCTTTTCGGTTTCTGATCGGAAATGTCTATTGGTTAATGTTTTTAAGAAAAGGTTTTTTTGAAACTCCAGAGAATTGAATGTTCTCAGGTAAAAGTGATTGATGCCTTTATCTTGACATTTGCAAAGTGAGCGAGACATTTCGAATCACGACCATTCTGTACCACGCAACTTCTAAGAGCAACGCTGTATCGTTTTCAGTTTTTACAGTATATAAAAACATAGTTTTACTAAGTGTAACTCTTCAATATTATTCGTTGTTAACCTTTTTCGTGATAAAATAAAAAGTGATGGATCAAGAAACTTTAAAATTTTTAAGAATGATTGGAATGGAATTTCTATTTGAACGACGTCAAAAAATGACTAATATGATTGCACTTTTTAGATCCTAAAACTACTTAGTTTAGGTATTTAGTTTTAGTTTTTAGTAAAAATTTACCAACGTATTCTTAAGCTCCCATGCAGGTTAATAATATAAAGTAATAGAAATTGCTTCTTTCACAATGAATTTTTGAACATAATCTAGAATGAACGGGATAGATTATCTGAATAGTGTAATTAAAAACAAGTCTGTTTGACACAACCGCCTCTAAATGACTCATTACTACTCATTAAAATGTTTCAAATTTACAATTATTTAGTTTTAGAAGCAAAAAATATTGCCAGATTAAATATTGTAATTAAGTACAAAGGCGATAAATTTATTTATATTTAGTTACCCACTTATTGCAATAACTCAGAAGTAATTCAATTAAATATAACTTAAAACTATTTTTTGCTCTTTAGGTTGTAAGGCAAAACTTAATGTCACTGTTCACATTTTTGAATCGAAAATTAAAAGCTCCTTATAAGTACTCATTTTGTAATAAGCCACCACGGAACGCGAGACTGCATGTCCGGGCTCGCACTTGACACGGACATTCATTGGATAGGTGACCAATTTTATTACAGATTCGTTTTCTTCAGCCTATTTGTACGGAACCCTAAGTGTCGCGAGTCTGATTCACATTTGACCGGTTTCTATAGCAGCAACGATTTTATACACTTGCATTTCTATATATATTATGTCCGTTAGCAGAAACAATGTATTATAAACATATTATTATTACCATCCTAAATTAGCTATCAGTTGTCAAAACGCACTTGTGGCTATATTTAAGTTCTAGAATTCTTATAATATCACGTTTTAATGAAATATACTTTACACTAAGATATTGCAGGTGATAGGAAACTTAAACTCTATTAATCATAAGTCATCTCTGTTATATCAGGATATTGTAGCGTGTCTAACACACTCACATTAAAATTTATTTTTATATTAAAACCTAAAACATTGTCAAATTCATATTTGCTTAAAACTGTATATATATATTAATGAACACAATAAATATATATATATTATATTAATGAACACAAATTATATTTATCTCGAATACACAGTTTAACAATTGTTAATGACAAATAAAAATTAATTATAGAGATGTAGGTAGGTATTAAAAGGAACGTGTGAACCCTCCGATCGTCAGCGATCAACTGTCCCGTTGACTGTTTGCGGCTGCTTTATATAGGCACCGTGGAATGTCTCCTTGCTAATTCCTTACACGGCCTCTCCTGATGCGATATCGTCCTCGATAGCACCTGACCTGCTAGGACCGGGTACTGCCAGGGAGTTTTCTTCGCTGACAATGTTCGAAATATCGTCAGATTCATCAAGTTTAATCGGATATTTAAGGATCCAGTAATTCAACCTCGGACCAATATTGCTTGACCCAGTAACACTACATCGGGTCAATATAATGCGATCCAGTAACACTACATCGGATTATAGTAGCTTGACCCAGTAACACTACATCGGGTNGGTTATTCAATCACAACTCGCGGAGGCGAAAAGAAATTTTTTTTTTTTAAAGAATGGATGGTTCAAACGGTGGTTGTGAGGTGTAGTTATCCCACTTCTGATTTTAGGAATCACGAGAAGATTTTATTTAAAAAATAGTAATTAATGAACACAAATTATATTTATCTCGAATACACAGTTTAACAATTGTTAATGACAAATAAAAATTAATGATAGAGATGTAGGTAGGTATTAAAAGGAACGTGTGAACCCTCCGATCGTCAGCGATCAACTGTCCCGTTGACTGTTTGCGGCTGCTTTATATAGGCACCGTGGAATGTCTCCTTGCTAATTCCTTACAATATATATATATATATATCGAACAATTGGCAGTACTACTTAGTTTTCCTTTAATCCAAAAATTTTGTTTGTTTGGAAAATAAACCATATAATTTAAATTAAATCTATTTCAAGCCAAACCTCTTGCCTAAGGTTTGCACCGACACAATTATTTAACGGAGGATAGATCGGTAGTGGTTCGCACGGACAGTGAGATCTTTACCGACGAGATACTTACAGCGATATAGAAAATGTGTTAAAAATTAAAATAGAACTTAAAACTATCCCATAAAGAACACTGTATATCTTTTGTTCATGTGCAGTGAAAATAGACAAATAGAATTACTATGTGAGCCTTTTATTTGTGAATACAACGCCTTGGCTCCGCTGCACAATAAAAGGTACAGTAAATATCTTACTCCACAATGTGATAAACAGTCTTTGTAATTTATGTTAAATTAAAAAAAAAACATTGAAAAATTGATACTTGTAAACCACATATATATATGTTCATAATGGCATATCTATAAGCATAACATAAAAATCAAGAAAAGTAATTTGAATATTAAGTAAATAAAGTAAGTTGTAATTTTGGTGCATACGAATTCATAAAATCTAAAAAATGAAACCTTCTACCAGTTTCAACTCATTTATATATAAAACTACAATGTTTGTTCAAACTTTAACATTTGCAACTCTCAAGAAAGCTTTATAAAAGTACAATCTTTATTCGACAGTGAAACAATGTTTTTATTATTATACATAATATTCAGAGCCGACGTTTCAATTCCCGCCTGCAGCGTTAAGTTATTGTATTGTTGTCTTCAAAGCTTTTACGTAAATATATTTTTCGTCAGAAACAAAGGGCTCTATTCAAAAGTCTATCGTGTATTTGCCCACAACAGATTCGTGGATCTGTCAGCCGCGCATAACCGCAGACTACAACGGATTGGCCGGCGTGAGTAGCGCTTCCGTTTTATACATGTTGTTGTTTTTGTTCAAAAATGGTTTTGCTACACCTTTAAAACGCATAGTACAACTGAAATGTACCGCACGATCTCCTTCGAGGCAGCATGTCTACTGGCCGGAACTCCACCATAGGACCTGGACGCGAGAGCAAATGGTGCCCTACATTCCCTAGTGAAAAAGTTTTGTTTGTCAGTGGAAACATGAAATAAAGTTTGCCTTAAAAGTGCAAACACTGAAAAGTATGACTACGAGAAATTAACTGATAGGTTAAAAAATGATTAGATAAAGGAACGGTATGAGTTTATATATGATAGCGTGACACGAATCGATAATATGATCAATAAAAAGTAGAAGTTAAGTGCAAAATTATAACTGAAAAAAAATTGACTGCACGGTTGGCCTAGTGGTTTCAGTGGTCGCCACGCCACTTCCTACTGCGCCAAGTGTTGTGGGTTCAAATCCTACATGGGACAACACTTTGTGTGATTCATAAATTGTTGTTCTAAGTCTGGGTGTACTTTGTGTCCGTTTCATGTATGTTTGTAAAGATCCCCGCGACACAGGAATGTATATTCCTAATGCGGGAGTTGTCTTTTTAAAGAAA
>PKRV01000180.1:1562509-1620432 GCA_003709505.1 Hyphantria cunea | reverse complement strand
ATATATATGAGACCTCATGGACAGCAATCGCTACGTAGTACGCTACCACTGCGCCACCGAGGCAGTCGCAGTTTGAAACTTACTGAGTGTAGGTGCAGCAACCAAATATTCTAAACAAATAAATTTTTCTAGTATTTTTTTTTGTATTGCAATAAAATCTAGCCTCTTCGCGTATGGATTTCCTGAACGATGCACAAACTATATACAGTATCATTGGATATTATGGAAATATGACAATTCATTTATCGGATACTAAGTACATCACGAATTTAAGAGACACAAGAGCTTAACCGCCTTTTGAGTGTCCCTCTAGGAACCTTACTCTGTTTCGGTATGGTCATGGTGTCACCCTGATCGAGTCAATCTATTTGTGTTAAAGCAAGCTTACCCACGACTGAATTAAAAATAATAATTCAATATAAATACTTTGGACGTCTAGACACCAGCACCTGGTCCCAAACTGAGCAGAACTTGTATTGTGGGTACTAGCCAACTGCCATAAATACATATCAACTTTTTCTTTATAAAAACTTACATTTTATACATATAAAACATGCAAGTTCCGAAATAATATTTGCAGATCATATAAACATTTTATCCGAACCGGGAATCGAACCCGAGACCTCAAGAATAGCAGTGGCACACACTAATACTCCATCACCGTGGCAGTTGAATATACATATGTTATAAATACAACAGTATGGGCTTATTTATTACTGTTTCATGTCTCAGCTAATACGCAGAGCTTTTAACATAGAAATGATCTTCAATTGCCATCTTCAATCCCAACAGAAACATGTTGAGATTACACTCACCAATTATTAGAAGTAAGCTATGAAACTCATTTAAGTAGGTTTTTAGTTTATACTTACTTCGCTTTTTGTTTTATTTCCCTTGTCTATTGACGATAACTAACTTGGAGTGATTCACATTTTTTCAAACTTTAATGTACAAGTTTGAGATCGCAAAATAAAAAGTTAGCAGACCACTCTCGCTGATTCTTAGAACGATAAATCTCTATTTTCGTACGTATAATTCTGCGCTTTATCATTGTGTTCGCATCTAACTAAAAGAGATCTACATTATGAACATTAATGTTACATAGTACAAAACTCTTGCAATTTGGTAGCTGAAATATTAAAGCTATATATACAGATAAATGATTGGTTAAATTTCGAAATCAGAGAAAATAGAGGAACGAATAGATATTTTATAAATATGATTTACTTCTCTTTTTATTGAAATACGTTCAAAGCATATGACCAATTAACTATTGCAAATATATGTTCAATAAAAACATTTCAAGACTTTTTAAGACTTACATGTATATATATTCAGTCTGTTATAGAAAATACTAAAGTATTAATTGGTATTAAGCACAGTCAACAAATAGTTAATTTAGTTAGATTATATTTTTCTCAAGCTTATATATATTCAGTCTGTTATAAAAAATACTAAAGTATTAATTAGTATTAAGCACAGTCAACAAATAGTTAATTTAGTTATATTACATTTTTCTCAAGCTTTACTACAAATTTTGTTGAACTCATTTTTTTTACATAATATAAGCACTAAATTTTTCTAAAGTTTTATAGAAATATACAAATAGTATCTAAAGATCACGAATACCACCACAGACTATTACCAGACTTACAAACATAATTAAGGAACTTGGTATGTATAATGCAATGAACAAAAGCACATTGGGAGGATTTTTCCTTACTTTCAGAATATTACAAAACACACAAAGTAAATAAATTATAAATTTAGATTAACAAGCAACCTTTTTCCAATCGAAGTAGAATTGTACAAATACGAGTGCAAATCGATTTACATGTGCCCCAAATACATATCGATAAAGATGGTCACTTAAAAGGGTACCGTTCAGATTAGAAACAAGGAATCAAAGCAATCAAGCGTTTTGTTTTCACATCGAAGTGAATGTGTTAGAGCACTCGGGTGTCGCGGCAGGGAGACCGACGTCAGTAAGCGGCGCACGTCCCTGAACCCTATCGTAGGCTTCATACACTGGCCCGGCGACATCTGCACATTTTTGACGTTATCGAGTAGAGGACACATTTTTATAGGAACAAATTTAATCTAAGCAGAAGTAGGGATCAGTCTCGAGAGTGCCCTGTGCGCACGTGTATATGCGACGTGAGCACGGGCTAACGATTTTTCACAGAACATTATTATGTGTCCGACTTTATCTAGAAACTGCCCTCGGCGTTAGCCCTTTTTTTGTGTGCATATGATATATATTTACAACATATTTGGTACCTGCGTTAGTCATTTCACGTAGAGTTCATGTAAATATCATTCTTAATTATTATGTGTAATGTATATTAAAAATAACTATTATCGATATATATACACATTTACCTCAAAACTGAACTTAAATAAACAAAGAACTTTTGCAATTCTAGCTATAACTTTAAATCGTTGTGTTGATTCTCGCGTTTTTCCTAATCCAATGAGAAAAAACAAAGTAAAAGCATTATTCAAAAAGAGCTGTTCAACTGAACCAACTAACTTTAGGCCAATCTCAGTCTTACCGGCTAGTAGTAAAATTTTTGAATAACTTATTTTACAACAGCTAGAAATCCGCAACAATACATAAACCTTACGGAAGAAATCTGTGTGTCGGGTTTTAGTTTATGTCTTGGTTTGGCCTTTAATCTCGCCCAAATTTAAACTTTGTTGGAATTTATCATCATATCGTATCATAACTGATAATTATTACAAACTAGCGCGTGTAATAAAATTGTCGATTACAAACTCTAATTATTTTAAATCAATGTCTCAAGAATCGGTTTTTAAAGCATCCTACTTTATTTAGAGTTTTCTTAGATTTCGACGATTCTAGGGTCTGTAAACCTGTAGGGTAGGTGTGACATCCTTCTAGTACTCATGGAACAATATTAGCACTAAACATTCATTAAAAATAAGTTGTAAAATGGTTTTATATCGATAATATTTTTTTTAACTATCCTATTGTTTGTATTGAATTTTAAAGTAGATTACTTAGGTTCCTTATATATTCAATTATAGTACTATTTAAATGTCGCAGCCAACTAGCTTAGTTATTTATTCAATTAACAAATTAGCTGCTTTACAGAGCGCCGTTCACCTGGCGGGTATTTTTTTTGTTTTAAAAGAATAAAAACAAACTGGGTTGAATGTTTTGGCATCTTCAATATTAAATTCTCTGATGACCGCAGGTCTCTGCAATGTGTGTTTTTTAAGAACTGAAAACGTTCTTTGAGATAAAGAGGAGTATGAGGATGAAACAGAATACTGTATAGAAGGGAAAGAATGTGTAGATTTCGGCGAAATCGTATTGGTAGCCACCTGAGCTTAGAACGAAACTCAGAAATATGATAATACTTGCGTAATCCAAACATAAACCTAATTCAGAGATTTTGAAGTCGCTCAAGTTTATTCAGTTGGTGCTATCTGGATCTCACCGAAGTGAGCTGACATCTGCATAGTCAAGGATGGGAAGTAGAAGAGATTGTGCGAGTGCAATTTTAGTGTCAGTGGGAAGAAAGTTTCGTAGCCTTCGCATGCTGCTGCAAATAATTTACGGCTAACTTCCCCAATCTGAGGATCTATCCATATAGATCCCCAAGTTTTTAACGTTGTCGTTAAATGAAACAACCGAGCCGTTGCAACAAACATTTGGCAGCTGCTCAAAGTTTATTGTACACAGTAACCTGGAGCTACCCACTATAATTACTTGTGTTTTCTTTGGATTTACACTTATTCCATATTCCGTGCTCCAGTTGCATATCTGCTGTAAATCTCTGTTAACGACATCCACTGCTTGCGTTAAACTGAAGTGTGCTCGTGTGTAAATTTGGAGATAATCTGCATAAAGATGGTAGGAAGAAAGTAATTGAGTAGTGATAGTTATAAAAATTGCAAAAAGTAACGGTGATAGAACGCTGCCCTGAGGTACACCTGCAGATGTTGTACGCCAAGAGGAGTAAACTTATCGACACAAGCACGCTACTGGCGACCATACAGGTAACTACGAAACCAGTCAATTGCCGATGGAGATATGTTAAGTGAACACAATATACCTAGTAAGACATCAAAGTCAACAGTGTTAAAGGCATTGCTAAAGTCTAGCAAAGTGAAAATCGTTAGCTTACCTTCGTCCATGCCCGACCTAACATCATGCGTAATATGGACCAGAGCTGTGGTAGTGCTATGGCCTGGACGAAAACCACATTAGAAAGGATCGAGGAAGCAATTTCTTGTAAGAAATGAGCTTAGCTGCGTGTAAATGAGACGATCGAGGACTGTGGAGAAATATGGAAGGAGGGATATGGGGCGATAATCAGAGATAGAGGATGGATTAGATTTCTTGGGAAGAGGAATAATTTAGGCCATTTTCCAAGCAGATGGAAATGTGTTGATGGATATGGAATAATTAAAAATGTGGCAAATGATAGGAAGGATTTCATCATATTACAGCTGATCCCGTAGCTTCCTACGGCATTAGAATTTATTGATATAATGCTCCTCCTAACATCACATGCAGCAAATTGACTTAAAAGAAATTGGGAACAGTTAGGAGTCGGCAGAGCAGAAAGTTATTTAGCATTGTAGTCTTGGTCGCTCCTCCATAGTTGGAGGAAGCAGAAAAATATGAAATAAGGGACTCGATATCAACATCTTTTGAAGCACAAGTAGGACATGACTTGCCGATCCCCAATAACTAAGATTTTTAACGTTCATATCATGAAAATTACGCGGTGAAATTATTTTAGATCTAAGTTTAGGAGCGCGAGTGAGGTAGCAAAAAAAAGTAGAATGTCGTGGTAGGAAAACGAATCTGCAGAGCACCATGTTTAGCAACATGCTCCACAGAGGATACAAGAATGGGTAGGATTTAAGGGAAGAATGGAGAGATTACTGAATCCAATAACAGATCGAAGGTTGACAGAACGGGAATCATTTTTCAGTAAACAAGTGTTAAAGTCACCCATGACTATAGTATGACTGTACGAAGGAGTTAGATTTTCTAACAGTATTTTGAGCGAGGGAAAGTCGTCCACCCGTAAGGAGGGACTGTAAAATATACCGAGAAGTAGTTTTGTATTGGGAAGAAATATTTCAATGAATAAATGCTCGACAGCATTTGTAGGTGGGGGCTGAGACGACATATTCACTATGGAGAAGGGAATGTGAAATAGGATATACATGGCAACTCCGCCGCCACATCCACAGGCTCGATCATTCCTTACCAGCTGAAAGCCTGGTAACGTGTAAGATACCGTGGACAGGCATGGCTTGAGCCACGATTCCGATACAAGAATTACGTGGACATTCGTACAGTCGATCGTAGTCAGCATCTCAGAGAAATGTGCCGGAACGCTTTGGGCATTCAAATTAACGACATTGTAATTCCTTGGAACATCAGAAAACTTATTTGAGATGGTATCTGCCAGTGAAGGGTTACTACTAAAGCTGGCATCATCACTGGATGCCGAAAAAATATTCATCAGTGTCACTATTAAGTACGGATGACATCATAAAGGATGGTTGAATTTCAATAAACTATTAAAAATATAATATAAATTGTAATAAATGCTAAATGGTTACAATACGTGTATAACCTGCATATAATACCAAAATGTTCCAATTCATTTAATCCGTCTGCCGGTTGTATGTTATTTACATAGATAATATTTTAGTACTAGAAAAATTTTTGAATCTAGTGAGAAAAAAAATAAAAATAAGAGATGATTGCGATCCACCACAAATAAGAAATAAAATTTATAAATAATAATAATAATAAAATTAAAATCCATAATGGTATTACTAAAAGGCCAGTATCTATACCATATGAATCCAAAGATATCGTTTAACACGTAAACCGGAACGCAATCCCGTTGTCACATGTGACATTTGTGACAGTATATATTTTGTCTGTCATACGTTATCTACACTCACTTAAACTGCTATTATTTACTTTTGATATCAACAATTAGGTGGAATAGGGTAATCAGTAGTATAATACGCATACAGTGTGCAGACTAGGTACTCCAAAGTGCATGTCATGTGACAACCCAATCGCCCAAGATTACCAGACACGTTCTTCTTCTTTTGATGATATGGCAATCAGCCGGATCAGCTATTTCTGCCAATGTCAAGTATTTCAAGTCTTCAATTCTAAGTCTTCGAGTCTTCAAGTCTTCGTCGTGATGGAATTAATGATAAAAAAATATAAAAAACGTGGATGACATGAAATGGGGACCGTCTTTCGCAAAAACAAAAAACGATCTCCCCAACCAGACACGTTATGTACAAAGCTAATAGCTTTGTATATAACGTGTCTGGTGTGGAAAATAATGATGATGAAAATACTACTACAAACAATATTAAATGACTATTTCTTAGCGGCATGCCTGGTCTTAATCATAGTTACTTTGGCAGCTGCTACCGGCTTTACTACATTTTCGCTAATAGTGTAAAGTTCACAAATCAAATCAACAACCCATAATGTCCCACTGCTGGGCTCGGGTCTCCTCTCAGGAGAGGGTTAAGGCCATACGTCCCCACGCTGGCCAAGTGCGGATTGGGGACTGGCAAGAATACGTTGTGGCTACGTAATCTTACCGTTGGATGTTTTTAAGCCGCCCGAAGGCCTCCAACTAAGCTTCACGACTGTTATCCTATGATAACAACCGGGACCGACTGCTTAACGTGACCTCCGAATCACGGAGACGCTCATGGTAACATGCCACCAGCGGTCACCCATCCAGGTACTGACCGCGCCGTCGTTGCTTGCCCTCGCTGATTGTTTCTAATCACCGAGTGCAACTGGGCTATGAGCGCCTCATAAAGTTCACGTAGCGTCGTTATACGATGCCTTTTCTCGTCCGGACCTGTAGCGTGGATTACACCCTCCCGGGTCCAGCATCTGGTTACGCCAAACCGTTGACGCGCACACATGAAGGCCTCGTGTCTAGATTTGGTTGAAAACTCTGAAATGGTTATCCCGGTGCCCTTCAAATTGGTTTTAGCATACCACACCGAATCTCTAGTTGTGACTTGTTGGAATTTTACTAGTATAGGCCTGGCTTTACCAGATGATGAAACTCGTCCCAACCTTTGACTTCTTTTTATATATTGTGTAGAAAGACCGCTCAATTTACACTGCTCGCTAAGAAATTTACTAACCACTGATGTAACGTCTTCATTCTTTTCCTCGGGTACACCATGAAATAGTAGTATCTTCCGTCGGCTACGGGTTTCTAAATTGTCTGCAAGTTGAGCTAGTATCTGGACTTGCTGTTGGAAGTCATTGAGGGCTTCAATCACAATTTTTTTAATGTTGAGAAGTCTGCCTCCATTCTGGTGGGTGGTGTTGATGAGGTGGTTTCCTTTTGGAGCCTATCTCTTGACTCAAGCTCTGCCATACGGGTGTTGAACAGCTCATTCATATCAGTGATGGCCTTTAACAGTGACTCCATAATAGTTGGGTAAAACTTGTGTTGGACGAATAAATAACACTTGCACCGGCGGATGGTAATGTCAGTTAGTTATGCAAGTCATAAAATGTGCATAAAATTTACTAAAAACAATTTTAAATGTAATTTAAAATACAGCCTTAAATCAAGATGTACACTGCAGTAATACCCGTGAAAAAAAACCTTTACACAGGCCACGCCAATGTTTCTCGAGAAAAAGTCGAAACAAATTTGACCTCTTTGGAAAATATCTCAGATTGAGGTAGACCTAATTTAGTCCGATTTAATCCAGCAAAGACACAAATTTGCAGGTTCACTGCTAAAAAACTGCCGTGGGCCGTATGTCATTGTTTTGAAGACACTTCCTTATCTGCCTCAGCTAATATTGGAATACCTGGTGTCAACATATCGCTCGAAGTCCAGTTTCGTTGCCATTTTGAGGTTAAGACCAAATTGGCCTCGAAGAAGTTCAATTGATCGAGACAGTATTTCACTCCGGCCCACCGCCTTTTGCTTCATAAGACGCAGGCCTCACATGGAATACTGTCCCCATCTTTGGGCGGAAGCACCCGAACACCATCTCCTCCCTTTAAACCGCATTCAACGATGATTGCCAAGAACTTTTAATTTGGCTAGACCCTTTGGCGATGTGAGAGATATGGCTTCGCTGTGCTTCTTCTACCGCATTTATTATGGGAAGTGCTCCAAGGAATTGCTCGGACTGATTCCTGCAGCCTCATTCCACCATCGTCCTACCTGATAGAAATTTCATCCCCATTATCTAGATGGTTGTCAGTCCACAACTATGCGCTTTTACAGAAGCTTTCTGCCTCGCACAACAAAACTGTGGAATGAACTGTCATTTGCCGTATTTCCGGACCTATAGGACCCGTATATCATAAATAAAAACAAAATAACTGAGCCAACTACTAGGCCACAGAAAGACTCAATCAACTTAAGTAAGTAAGCTAAAGTTTAAACTAAAACAATAACTTAAGCATTTTAACCGCCACAAGAGGTCATTAGTTTTTTTAACTCTTCCCGTGGGGCTCAACAAGGATGTAGGGTCGTGCGAAGAAAATTTTCTTAGAAAAACAATAAATTTTCTGTGAGCTACGCTCGAGTGAGTTTCGGTGTCGGCTGAGCGAGAGCACGCTCGCCATAATATATTGAATTTGAAACGAACAAACTTTTACGTTCACCCCGCCGCGTGTAAAAAGATTTTCTAAAAATGTTTACATTGCAATAATTTTCATTCGACATCAGAGAACAAAGGTGTTTAATATAAAAAAACAAGCATAATAGATAACTTCGTTTAAAATAATCATTTTACACTCCATTAGACCACACAATTAATGAGTAAGTTCATTACGTATTCGAAGTGCTATATGAACTTCTATATGTTACATGTTTGTTTGTGGACAGAACAACAAAGTACAAGTAAGTCAAAATATATTAACGTCGAGATGATCACCTACAAGCCCCTAATATTATCATACTTACTGTCAACTCAGCAGGAAAATAATTATAATGGACGTTATGAATACAAAGAAAAGGTGAAAGCCCATAAATAATTCTTTCATTCTCCGAAGCAGGAAAATCTCATTTACACCAAGATCCTTTTCCTATGTTGTCTTACTTTTCATCAAAATATCTATAAGATTTGTGACTACTCCGAATCTTTGTAAACAGCCATTGATTTGCAGGAACTCTTTGTATCACACCGTTTTAATGGCGGTTAATCCACAAAAAAAATATTTGTGAAAAGGTGTGAGCCCTTCTGGCTTAATCCTCGACGATTTGCGAAGACAGAAAAAGGGTTTGTGAGCTTAGACGCTACCGATCTCCCATACAAGCAACCCGCCGCCGCCTACCCACGCTTATCGCCCCGAGCCCTCTTTATTTCTGCGGAATGAGTACTAATGCCTGAAAAATTCATATCGACGGCTTTTACTACCATGTGTTCGTTTGTAATTTTTTATTTTGAAATTTTTTTTCAACTCCACTGAAGGTATAATTTTCTAAATATATTAGATTAGTTGCATTTTATGACATAAAGAACATGTTTATTGTACCACCATTAAGGCAAACAAGCAAATAGCCACATAATAATTTAAGTTAAAGCAGTTCATTTTGAGATTTTAACCGGCGCTTGCAATGAGAGTAGTACTACCCTATACAGTCAGGAACTTGTTGGAGATGATAATGATGTCAGGTCTAAATAATATGTTTTTTATAAGATTCCCTGTTCAGTCTGTGTGTATTGTGGAGGAACGGTTGGCATGCCCCTCCAACACAAAGGGAGGAGGCCAGGCGAGGTGATCATGCCTGGCGGGCCAAAGCCCGCGATTTCCACGGCGTCTGCTTAACCAACTTTTGTAAGTGTTTTACAATATAATTTATTGTTGTTATGAGTGGTTGGGAGTGATGACATTTTTTAGTCTTTCAAAGTATTATTTATTGCTCTGAAATAGCAATTTGACTTCACCATTGTACATTTTTAAATAAAATTTAATCTTAAACTTAACTAACGAACTGGTTAGTAATCATTTAAAAGCAATATTTTCTAAAGTAGTATCCCCAATGTTCATCTTCGTTTGCCGGAACTGTAATCATAGTTAATTAGGTGTAAAGGTGGAAAATGTTGTATCTTTTATCTATTTGTTGACATAATCCGAATAAGTAACAATTGAGAACGTAAAGTAGACACGTGGTCATACTTACAATTTATACAGCTAACTGTTTTGTTTAAATACTAGTTATAATTTTACATATCTCACACAACGCAGTCTGACGCTAAAATAGGCGGAGCCTGTATCATGACTAACTACTGGAAGATATACTAAAATATTTCTGTATATAAATATATTACGTATAAATAACACTCTTACAAAAAAAAAAACTATACCAAATAATTCGTACAAGGTGGAAATCGAACCTGCAACCGCCAGCTTAGTAGTCAACAACAACAAGCACGTCAATCACTCAGTAAGTTGATAAAATCCTAATATTTCATAGAATTAAAACAGAAAACAGATACAAATATCGTATATTCACACTTAATAACACGTATCACAACTGGTATGAGACCCGAGACTCTATTGACATATTAACATACTACGAGTATTATTAATTATTCATGCTTATTGGATTCATGCGGCTGAAACATTCTGATAATCATGCCAATGTTGTTCATCGTCGCTAAGTGAGTCAAACTCATGATTTGACATTGATACAGTCGTTTTTAAATCTGTAATAGAACAACTAACAAATTGTTCAACTATTGTCAAGGGACAAAATTTATACATGAATTTTAAAAATAAAAATAACAAATATTTTGATGAAATGAAAACTTTTCATTAAGAAATAAATGTTATTTCATTCATCGAGTGATGTAACTACATCACAGCACAACGTGGAAAACAAATAAAAGTCTAGGGTTTTTCAAAGTAGATCAAAAATATTTGCTAGTCTAGCACATATATATCTCAAAAGATAATACTAATATGTATTAACTTTTAGGAAATATGTTTGAAAAGAAAGTACATGATCTCTTTCACAATGAACTGGCAGAACCATCTTATCTTATCTTATGTTACCATTATTCATAGTATAGAAATGTAATACTTATTTACATACATATCAATACGTATATATGTGCGTAGGACCATGAATAAGTTCTCGCTGTTCTTGGGTGTTGTGTGTTAGCAGTGGTAGTACACCGTTCGTGGAATTAGAAATGCTAACATATATGCAAGGCAGTGGTGTCTCAAACCTTTAATTTCAGTGTACGATAGCTCACTTTAGTTAAAGTTTTCTTATACTCTATTATCAAATATAGTGTATTTGCGGGGAATTTTATTGCATTGCTTTTTTCATAAGAAATCTGCAGCCTAAGCACATACAGTTTTAAGATTTATAGTGACAATGCTTTGTCAGCTAAGACGTGTGGAGACTGATTTCGACGCTTCAAAAATAATGTTTTTGAACTTGAGGATAAAGAATGTTCTAGGGCACCGAAAAAAATTGAAGACGAAAATTCGGAGAAATTACTCGATCTAGACCGATGTCAGACGCTAGCAGAACTTAAAAAAACATTAGAAGAAGATGAATCAACCGTTTCGAAACGCTTAAAAGTTTTAGGAATGATCCAGAAGCAAGGACATTTGGTACCGTATGTATTAAAGCCGAGAAACGTCGAACGCCGATTTCTCAACTGTGAACTACTGCTCCAACGGCAGCAGAGAAAAGGTTCTTTGCACCGCATCGTGACTAACGATGAAAAGTGGATACACTAGGGACCGGAGCCATACCACGGCCTCACGGAAAACCGGTGTGAAATAGCACCTGCGGTAAAAAAAAACCAACACGATAATCCAAAGCGTAAAAAATCTTGGGGTAAGTCCGGAAAAGCATAAACAATGTCAGCAAAACCAAATATCCATGGTTCGAAGCTTCTTCTATGTATTTGGTGGGGTCAGCAGGGTGTAATTTATTATGAGCTGCTAAAACCTAATGAGACTATCACTGGGGATCACTATCGACTTCAATTAATGCGTTTAAGTCGAGCATCAAAAGAAAAACTGCCGCTATACGAGCAGATACACGACAAAGTGATTTTGCTACATGATAACACTCAGCCTCATGTTGCAAACGCAGTGAAAACTGGAAACGTTTAAATGGGAAGTTCTACCCCACCCGTCGTATTCACCAGACATAACCCCTTCTGAATTTCACCTATATTGTTCGACGGCACATGGCCTAGCTGACCAGTGTTTTCATTCCTATGAACAAGCTAAAAATGGATCGATTCATGGACAGCCTCAAAAGACATGTCTTTTATTCAACGCGGAGTTCACATATTGCCAGAAAGATGGACAAAAGAAGATGCTAGTGTGGGCAATACTTTGAATAATATGATTTGTTCCTTATAATATTAATAAAAAAAAATCTGCAAAGACAGCGAGAACTTATTCAAATGTATACCTTTATATTATTAACATGTGTTTTGTTTATGGAATAGGTGGGTAAACGAGCAGACGTATCGCCTGATGGTAATTGACGACCGCCGCCCATGGACACCCGTAACACCAGAGTGTATGTATAAGTTTCAATATATTATGAACTATGTACATTTTTAACTTGGCTTTGTAAGTCTGTAACCTCTGCTCACCTACCTTATAACATTTCTGCAACACCTGCAAGTTGACTGGAAAAGAATACCCTGAGTATTAAGTCAGCCGATGTACATATTGAAAGCATAAGGTTAATAAATATATATTATTTAAATTGAACATATTTTGTATAAATTAAAATAACATATTAAATTAGATAAGAACATTAAATCTAAGATACAGGCGGACATCATTACAAGCTAAAAGTAGTTGGGTTCAAAATACCATTAAGTAGCTAAAACTGTTCGTCCCTTATACTAAGAATCAGAGCATCATCGCCTTCAGCGCAACTTACATGATTCGTTTCTATGAAAAAGAAACGTTTCCAGCTTAGGTTTTTCTTTGCTGCAACATGTACGTTAATTTTTCTACGTACATGAAATAGATTGTTAGAAACATGTATTTGATTCTGGAAGAAAAAATTGTAACGATATGATTTCGAGCTCGTCCAGAGTACTAAAACCTTCACGAAGTTGAGTTACATATCGTGATAACACAGATACTATTATCGAGATGAGAAAAGATGAAGTTCTATTCAGTTTTTGTTTTAGATTACTTTATTTAATGAACTTTTAAAATTTCTTATATCTTAGAGTAGGATACTAAATTATAAGCGGAGGTTTTATAGCAAACAATCACATGGATGTTAGTTAGGTAAATAGATACAATTAAACTTGAATAAAGTTTTTGTGACACTATACATACTCATTCTTTCATTTAAAGACTCAGATTTCACTATAATTCGCAGTTCTAGTAAGCAAAGCATTAAATATTTTTGCACCCATGTTTATCAAGCTTAGATCCACACTAGTCCATAGTAATTTCATAAATTCGAAATTAATTCAATATTTCCTTCATATGCACCGATTTAAATGAAATTTAGCATAGAAATACTTAGATTATTGAAGAAGGACATATGCTATTTTTACTGCGATAAGTGATATACACGCGATTGAAAATGCCGACAAAAATTAGTTATCTAGAAAATAATATTTATGCTTCGTCCTATATTTGTTGTGGTGGTTATATAAAAATAAACGAGAAGATTACAAGTCCGATTTTTTGTAACACTAACAAATTAGGTCGTCTTCTATTTCCCTTCTCTACAGATACTTTATATTTGTCCTAGTAATGTATATTATAATAGTGTCTTACTTATTAAAATTCATTCATAACTAAAGCAAAAAATATGTACTTACATATTGAAAAAATTGTATATACACACAAAAGTGGCTTCTAGTATGTCAAGATTTTAACATCAAACTCGGGGCATTGCAATTTCAGGTGGTTAGAATTACATAATGCAAAAGTCGTACGATGCAGGTGAAAATAAGTGTATCAGAATCCGGTAGCGTGGTAAGTATAATAAATAAAAGTTAAATAAATAGTAAAAGTACAATAAAAGTTAAAAGTAAAATCTTTTTTTTTAAAATTAAAAGTTAAAAAAAAATTTCAATTTCTTTAATTTTCTTTTTTATAGAGTGAGCCTTATTAAGATGTGGACATATTGAGACCAGCACTTTGATTTAAACGTATGGCCAGTTTACAGAGCTTTAGCGCTGTTAACTTGTTTTTTTTTCATATTTATAAAGATTTTGCAATAAGTTTGTGCATCGATGGACTTAATGCCCAGGGCATTTTATTCTAGTTAGCCTTCGGGTGGTGTAGCAATCTCATAAGGTTCACATAATGTTTTGATTGACATTTCAGAAACCAGATGTTAATAATTTTAATTGTAACTGTAACTCTAGTAACTGTGCTTGCATCCTTCTTAATCTAAAAATATAATTACTCAAACGCAAAAACTAACAGCATTAATTCGTTACTATGTACTTTAAAGACGAAGATAAATATACAATCGTTTTCTTAATACTACTTTAATTGATTAAGTATTTCGAAGCAGTTTTTACAATACATTCCATGGCACATTTTAGTTAAGATACTAATAAAATTAAATTTGAAAATCACAGAAAATCATTTTTTATGATTTACCATTAATCTCTGGAATATCAAAGTGGGCTTAAAAACTTATCATAATTAACATTCATTTAAATTTGAAATTATTCATTGCAAAAAGCGAAGTTACTCTGGTGGTATTTAACGCCGCACCTGCCCGAGGCGTCTTAGCGTGGTCGAAATTAATGCGACGCAAAGTCGGCAAAAGTCAATTACACTTTATTAAAACCGTCTCCATTTATATCAATTTGACGCAAACTGTTACAAATACTGGTAATGTTCCGTCCTTTCATCTGAGAGCGAGGCGGGGCTACGCAAGCGCCGGGAACGTGGAACATTCGTAGACAAAGCGCTACGGATAGCGTAGCGCGGCCAGTACGCAGCCATCGCGCCGCGAGCTCGCAGCGTACCGCTGCGTCTGTCCCCGCTTCCACTCGCTCGTCGCGCGCCGACACCACTCTCAACCCCACGCAATTCACCTGCCGATGAATATTTAATCGGACCGATTCCGATGTCGAATTACTGAGGGAACCGACTTACCTTATTGATACTTATGACAACACTTTGTTGACAAATTTCTAACTCTTGGAAAGTTGTTTCGATTATGATGGTGTCGAGATAAATTAGTTTGAAATCATGATCCGAAAATTGATTCCGGCCTCAGCGGCAGCGACGCCAGTATTGCTGCTACTAATTAGTGGTTCCGTTACCTCGTCTGACGGTAAGTTGAACAGATTAAGTAATTAGCTGTGTAACTAGTAAGTTAGTTGTGAATAATTAATTTGCTAGTTGTCTTGGTAAAATTAAAAAATGAAGAAAAGTTTAAAAGAAAAACTTCATGTTCTAAAAGTATTAAATGAATAGTGTATAGCTGCGCTTGTTTTAGTTGTAGGATTCAAATTGCATTTACTTTACCCAAAAGACTATAAAAAAGAAAACCATGTTAAAATAATGTCATAAAGGTTGGATTTTTATGTGAAAACTTTGGATAGACTACTTTTTTGGGTTCAAAAGTTTTTACAATCTTGCGGTCAAGTCTTTCATATAGCAATAAAACACGTGGCTTCGCTTTATAAACTTCAAAACATAACGACACGAACCTTTGCATGCGAACGTCTGGCATTACTTCTTTACAAAACTGCACCGTAAAATAAAATATTGAAGATTGGACGCAGACAAATATATATTGAACTTATTTAATATTCTTGAAACTACGTTGATATATCTCTTCTTCCTATAGTGACAGCGAATAGTAAATGACAAAGAACTGGAGACAGTTAGTGCATTTACCGGACAGTGCTATAGATTTTTTTTATGTATGGTCTTGCCAAAATGACTCTACTCTGCCTGATGGAAAGTATAAGCTCAATCGAAGAGTAGTAGTTACCATACTCATTGTGATGCAGTCAAGGAACAATGCAGGACGGTGACCCACACAATGTCAATCTAGTGATGCTTCTTCTCCAGTCTCGCACTTATTAAGGAAACACGAGACATCGCGAACGTTGTTATTTTACGTGGATCTTTTGTGCGTGGGTAGTACCGCCTCGGCCGAAACGGTCCGTTCGTGCTGAAACCAGCGTGGCTCTACTACCAAAACATTCTGCATTTTGTTGTAAAATATTTTACTTCTGTGAAGCATTAGTCAATTTAAAATATTAAAAATGTAATGTCTGTAAACAAACCACTTCAGCACACTTAGCAATTGTTTGTGTACTATTTTTAGTTGCTGGAATGAGTATTAAAAAGTAGTTGTATTATATCGTATTAGTTTAGTATTATATTGTAGAAATGGGTGGATGAGAGTTATCTCTGACAGTGTGTAAGTTATTCGTTCAGTTTTACATTGATTTATCTCATGGTTAAAATAAAAGAAAAAAATGATTATGTATTATGTTCTGCATTAGTATATCCGCGCGATACAAGGGTAAGCAGCTGGTTACAAATAAAAGCAAAGAGACTATATGGTACTACATGGTCAACTATACTGCGCTTGCTTGATGCCATGTGGTTATAGTTTCTGTAAACAGTTTGTTTTCCGTTGCCGTAAAATATTGATCGTCATCTTTAATGCAACATTTTGTTTTTCAATACTGGCAATAATCGTAGTAAAAGACAGCCTTAAATGGTTGCGATTGCAACACTACTCGTAAAAAATCTAGAGTACCCCCTCGCTTTCGATTTTTTGTGTGAAATAACCCATGGTGCGCACGCGACTTTTATCGGTCAAATTCCTGCTGGAATATCGAAATTTCTTCGGTTTCCGTCGCGTGTGACGCTTACATAAACCGAAATCCCTGGATATTTAGTCGACTCCTAAACAATCGGTGGTGAAGCTCAACGAGTTCCCGTAGCAGTCCATGTTACGTGTTTTCATTGTATTTTTTATCGACCTATGTCGAGTTATTGAACAACGAAATTAACCGAAAACGTATCTAAGTATGTATGTCTGTAAGTTACGTACTTTTCGTATTACAGTTTGATTGGAATGTCATTGAAAGGCACTTTGAAATCGATTTTTATATCGAATCAAATATAATATTTATTCATTTTACTATATAGGTCGAACAGCTCGTGATGATATATCTAATGTGCATTTTAGGATCTGGCTTAAAACATCTTAACAGTCATTAGTGTCAGAAAATGTAGGTTTTCTTAACTAGATATTAAATTTTATGGGTAATTAAAACATTGTGTACCATTTCGCATTATTACTCGTTGTTATATTGTTAGGAATATTCATAATGAATGAGGTTAAACAACTGACAATCTGCCAACAAAGGTTTTTGAAACTCAAGATAAGAACAGGAAGACAATGATCAAGTGGAACAGATTTGGAAGATTACTTTCTGTTTAACTCATTATAAATGTTCGTGTGTGGCATTTTTACCACTCTATGTCTGAAACGGGAAGGATTCAGTAGGAAAAGACCAGCTGTTACTTAAACGCCCGGACCCCTGCGCTGTCCTTATTGCCTACCTGCTAATGTCCGAGATGTTTATTAGTGGTTGAAGGTGCAAAGTTCAGGACATTTTTGATGTTTATCAATATTTTACTAAAACTTCATAAGCTTTATGTAATTTTCGAATAAGATTCCTACACAAAAAGTGTATTTCGGTATGTAAGTTAAAATACATTTGTACAACGATCATACAATAAGATTTTTTTTACCATAAGTTCAGTGAGAATTGATGGAATTGATTTAAAGTGGAGTAAAATTTATAAAGAAAAACAAATGATAAGTATACTATTTATTAAAAACATTGAAGTTTGAATTTGAATTAAATATATGAGCGTGAGTTTATATACTGTGACACCTTAAATACCCTATTGATTACCAAAAAACTTTATTTCATGAACTAATTCTTGAAAATAGTAATGGTGAATATACAATTCTTATCAACGAATGAAATTAATATATACGAGGATGAATAATAAAAGTTACATATATACAGGAAATCAATTGATAAAAAAATATTTAGAAGCCTAACGTAGCTTAACACCAAATAATTCGAAAAACTTGAACAAATGGATATATAAAGTTACTTACACCATGAAATTTGATTTTGATGTAGATGATGGCACAAGTAATAATACTTCACGTAATAAAGCCGAATATTAATTACTTTCTAAGTAAGTAATTACCGAGATTGTTTAAAACAGACTGTCAGATATCCCACACTTTTTCCGTGAATGTGTATAAATAAATGTATTTCTTGTATACGTTGGCTACGTCCTTGAAGCCAAAGAGCCATTGTTTATGGCACATCGTGGCTTTAAAACGTCACAACATCTATAGACCTTGGCAACTTTCCCTCATATAGATAAGCGTTCGCCTTTCTTTGCCTTGTTTATTGAACAACTTTGGGACATTTCAATTATTATGTTTAGCATGATTTCGCATCATTGGATTTAGGATACGGAAAAAGTAAAGATCGTTTTATTTTAAACATCAAAGAGTTTTTAGCTCTGTATTACAATACAAAGAGAATACTTACTTAAATATACAGATAGTAAATTGAATCTTTAATTTATTATGTATCTATTTACTTTATTTATTCAAGTCAATTCGAACAAAGAAACACGTCGGTGGCCAAGCTATAACGACATCAAGAGTTATGGTTTTTTAATTCTATACTTTAACTACATTGAATATTCGCGAGTTTTTGCGACATTTCCGGAAATGGCCATAATAAAATCCGCACATTATTTTTTGACCATTATGCAATAAATTTGAAATTGAAAAAAAGTGAGATACCTTAGTACGAATACAGAAAAAAACGCTAGTCATTATTTTGTTGTACAATAAAATATTTGTTCCGACTACAAAGTTATAATTTGCTCTTGGAAAATATTTTGTGACGTGTTTTAATTTACGAGAAAGTATTTAGAACAGCAAAATAAAGGCTTTATTTCAATCCTACTTATGAAACTTGGAAAAAAAAATTAACATTACTAGAACCAATTTCCGAGATGGACAAACTAAATACCGATTGTTCGGAATTAATGCAATTCCATTTATACGGAATCCTCGTGTCCTAAGCTTTGTTAAGATGTGTTTATTTATATCCACTGATATTTAGTTATTGCCGGTATTAGCTAGAATAGAATAGAATACACTTTATTGTACAACAGATATAACAGTCTAAATAAATATATAGTTTACATAAATATATAGTTTACACAATACATTAATTGCATTCATTACCGCTATTATTACCTTAAAATAAATTATTTCCTAAGTTTATACAAAATTGAAAAAAAAGTTTGTTTTTAACTTTCCTGTTTTCCCAGTAGTGATATGTCCCCGGAACTGCGAACATATGCTTTATCCGCTGGGAATAAATACCCTCGGAGAAGTACAGATGTGAACTTTATATGTTTATTAATGGGACAGCAAAAAATACTTTACATTTTAAATTATTTAAATTAGATATCTAAGATGTGTATGCATTTAAAAATACATCTGTTTGTTTATTAACAATTTAGTTATATGTTTGAAATGTGTGAGATTAATATTATATTCTTTGTTTCATTAAAAAGACGTATACATTTTAAGCAGATTTATTTTATTTATTTATTTACATCACTGCTTCCGACTACGAGTGTATTGTGGGTTCGACTCCTATATGATACAATACTTTTTGTATTCGTGACATATATGTTGGTAAAGTACCTTACAACACAGTATAAATGTTATATAGAAGTTGTTTCATAAATAACAAAAATAAATTAATTTAGAGACAATTTCAACAAACAGCGTATGTAAACAGTAGTAGAGCAGATGGAACATCAACAAAGGCAAGATTTATCTTTTAAATGCCGTGATTAATACTATAAACTCATGCAGCTACAAACAATTGACATATTTTTGCGCCATGCCTGCTTCAACGTTGATATCTGTAACCCCCATTATTCACCGGATTAGCTTTTTACTGGATGAGTCGTAGAATATTCAAAAGGGAATTATTGGATTTGGTTGAATCTATACGGATATTTCACTATAATCGGCCTAATATTGTATTATTCTTTGTTATTTTAAAATACATAAATGGTTTTAATTGTCATTATAATGTATTATGAGAGTATAATATAATATATTATAGCATACCAGACATTCAGTCATGCAGCAAAACTACTAAAAATTATGTATCACCGTTCACCGACAATATATCTTCCAAAAAGGTGTTATTATAAACGGTATTTCAGTAAGAATCAAATGGACAGGGAAACACTGTAACTCTCTGCCCCTCTTAAGATGGCAAAGTAGCGTAGCAGTGTCCGAAGCAGCTAATACTTAATCTGAATGAATTGCCTCAGGTTCTCTACAATTTGGAACTTGGTCGCGCTATGTACAGAGGTGGAGACATTTGACAAGACCCGGGCGTAACTAGCAAGCTGACCGCTTCGTAGATTCAACGTGCAAACGAAGCATGATAGGCTACCCAAATAAGCCGCAGACCTGAAGAAGTTACCCCAGCTAGGGTCTTTTAGAGAGATCACGAGAAATCTGTATCAGTTCTCATGGTGTAACAAAAACTAAAACGCTATGACTTATATATTTTTTTATTTGTCAAGAATAAATTTTATGTGTAAGCTTGTGTGATTGGAACCTAAGCGAAAAAAAAGGAGTACGTGGTTTTATGAAACCACGGTAAAAGTGAAACTTTGTTTCACATGCACATAAATAAATCTAATAAAGCAAATAAATAACAACATTTACATTAAATACTGACAAAAATAAACAAATTGCCACTGGCCACTGGACATTGACCGACAGTGACGCGTCACGCGTCACGCGACTTGCGATACACAGACCAAAAAATTTGAGACTATGTAATAAAAGTTTCACTTTAAAAATGGTACAAAAACATAAACGTCCATGAACGATTCACTTAGTAAAATTAAATTATTCTTTCCGTCTTATGGCATTTTAAAAACACAGAATTATATATATATATATATATATTCAATACAAACTGCTATAAGGCAGTGTCGTGTTTTATTCGGTCGGTAAGTTTGTAACGCGTGGGTGAAATTTATGTCTGAAGTTTTTTAAGGAATAGGTAAATGCCATTATTGCGGGATCAACTCGAACAGAATTTTCATTGCAAGATAGTTTATGTTGGGAAAAATAACTCAGACGAATATATTTTTGAAAAAAAACTACTAACATACAGCGATGAATCATTACGAAAAAATATGTTTATTTACTTTTACGGTGTTTTCACACCTTAATATAATAAGAAATAATAAATAAATATTTTGGGCATTTAAGACATAACTCTATCCCTAGTCCCAAACTATACTAAGCTATACATATGATGCTTTTTGTAAATAAATACTCACCATACATAGATACAACAAACTCTGAAACAAATATTTGCAGATTATACAAATATTTACATATCAATCAATGAACGTGAAGTTTTGCATATGCTTTAGCAGAAACAAAGAAATGGCAGAAATAAACTACGTAAACGAGGATGAGGTGAACAGGAGAATCCAGCTGGGTTGGGCAGCGTTTGGGAAACTTCGTCGAGTCTTTTCATCGTCGATCCCATAGTAGATTGCGATGGGCTGATGATGAAACTGTGTGACGAAAAAATTGCTACCTAATATAAGCGAAGACCATTTTTTCAATATTAAAAATAAAGCAAAAATGGCGAAAGCACTATATAAGACTCAAAATTCTCTTGAAAACTACTTTTTAAATAGCCGGTAACGAATAAAATAAATTGAAAAATTTGCAGAAACTCACTAATTCATATGATTTTTAGGGTTCCATATATGGGTATAAATGCGGAACCCTTATAGGATCACTTTATTGTCCGTCTATCTGTCAATCAAGACCCTTTTTCTCAGGCACGCGTGGAGATATCAAGCTGATATTTATATCAAATACTATACCTTAGAGCTGTGAAAAAATCTTACTTCTAAGCCAATAGAAACAAAAGATGCAGTCGTTTATGCTGCAAATTTTCTACGCTTGCAAGGGAACTAAAACCTACAGGGTACTTCCCATGAACTCAGTATCTTGAAATTTAGAACGGGGCATCGTGTAATAGTAGAGATAAAGAAAAAATTGCGAAATGTCTTAATATTAGTTACATCACATAGTAAACAATTTATGCCGCAAATTTTCGACACGCGAGGGAATCAAGGGACGAGGCAACGTCTTATAGCACAGATAAAGAGAAAATTGCGAAAGGCATAAATTTTTAGTTACGTCATTTAATGTATCTACTACCTGCCTATGGTTTACTCAGAATTCTCGGTGCGCGAGTCCGACTCACACTTGGCCGGATTTTTAACTATTGGAAGAGAGATGTGAATTATTCATGCATACTGTAGTTATACTAGATATAACAATGGGTTAGACTCTCCAAGATTATAAGCATGGCTCTTTTTATAAAAAAACTAAAAATGTTTGTAATGTTCAAACTTATGAGAACTTCAACACAAAGAATTAAAAAAGAAAACAGGCGCCCTTCAAAATACTACTTGTTTTATTATCGATATCTCGAATCAGTTATCAAGCTTGCAATTATTGTTGGAGTCTTAATGTGTTCGATTACTACCTTTATTAATATAGATATTACCTATTGGTGTTCATTCTTACAGAGAACGACACAATATTAATCTATTAATTAGATTAGTTTCACTAGATTCTTACAAACTAAAATATAGCTATACTAAATTTTCCCAGTGAAATTTTCAACGATATTTATGTTAGTTATTCGATTTAGTTGTTTATTCGATTAAAAAAATAACTCTATTTTTCCTTTTAAAATAGAACTCCTGCGCTTCCAGTAATAAATTCAGTGTCTCATAGGACAAATATAAATGAAATGGACATAAATGGCACCCAAGCTCAGAGCAATAATCACACAAAGTTTTGTCCCATGTAGGGAACGAACCTACAACACTCAGCACTTTTGCCATTAGAGCATTTAAATATAAGTGAAAACAATTATATTTTTTTTGCCAAAAACTACGTGTGATTTTTCAAAACTATTTTTCTTAGTTAAACAACCGAAAATCGATGAAGTATAAACGCTTGGAAAGTTATTGATGTACTATTAACGCCATAATAAAAATCGATCGTATACAGAACTATCACCAGCAACAAACTACTCAATTCATACAGATTATCTTCACGAAGTCGTAGATTTCACACTAACAAAACGTTTTATAACTGGTGAACCGCTAAATAAATGTTCACGTTGTTATTGACTGTGCAATATTTATGAGTAAAAGCTCGACCGAATTGTTCGTTTAATTAATGAAAGGTTCACCTTCATTCTCTCTTGAAAACAGCTTATAGACGTGGCTCAAGAGGGAAATGGGCCGATAGTTCCCCAACATGGTTTTATTTCCCTTTTTGAAGAACAGGACGACCACACTCCTACTCCACGCCTCTGGAGTCCTCCCTTCGAACAGGACAGCGTTGAAAAGCTTTTGGAGCACCTTTAATACGGGTTTACCTCCAGCCTTTAACAGCTCTGTAGTAACGCCATCCTCTACAGGGGCTTTTCCATTTTTCAGCTGTCTAAGAGCCATCTCGATTTCGTCAATGCTGACTTCTGGCAGATCTTCGGTGAAGTGGCGTGTTAATTTGGCTCGAGGGTCCTCATTTTCGGGATCAGGTCGAGATGCATGCGAAGCGTACAAATCGCCATAGAAGCTTTCTACTTCCGAAAGGACAGCCAGCTTGGAAGCAACGACTTCTCCGCTTTGCATCCGGTTCATTTCTAATTTTCGCTAGTATGACCACGTGTTTGCTTTCCGTTCCCAACTGAAGTGGTTACCGATTTGCCAACAACGTAATCAGCGAGCTCTAACCGCTATGTTCTTATTTTTCACATCTCCATCCTCTACAACTTACTTTGAACCATATCTCCATTTTCCGTCCTCCAATCACAACAGAAATCTTCGCTCAGAAAATAATCTGCTCCTTTGGATGGATATACCATCTCATAATTCTGACTTCGTGAACTCTTCGTTCTTCGTTCAAGCAGTCCTACTTTAGAATAGCTCCCGCTTGAAATCAGGATGTCCACTAACCATTTCGTGTTTAAGAGGAGGGTACTAAATGAGGTTATTCAAACTTATGTATGTTATACTTTGTGATGCATTTTTAGCTGTTTAAGTATGTAATTTATGAACACGCCTCACAAGATTTCTATACCACCTAAAGGTTGACTCGTAGTGAATGCTTTGGTTCCTAAAAATTGCATAAAGTTATAAATAAATAAAATCTATTGAATGCTAATAACACTTTTTGCAATAATCTTTTTACAATTGAGAAAAATAAAAGCTTAGAAGAGTGAATAAAACACAATCTTCAAACATTTTAAAAACTACGTACAGTCTATTTATAAAAGAAACATCAATCATTTTACAGGACCTGTATGTTTAATACGCAAAGAGAGTTCATTGGGCAATTTTCATGAACATAAGATGAAAAGTAAGATTAGTCAAAAATTTTATTCATTACGTGTTATTACTTTAGAAAACACGCGAATGGCCATAAAAAACTACGAGGGTGCATAACATATTATTTAAATTTTTCAAATTTTTATTCTTTGTTAGTTCTCCAAATGTTCCGTTGTTTTGAATAATATGCCAAAGTAGTAAGACCTACGACCTGTACAAGCAAACATACCGTAACAAACAAGCTTTTTTGATATATCTTAGGAATACTAAAATAAGATATTTAAGTGCGTGTTTCGCATCAAATTCATATTTGTTAATTAGAAATTTGTACCATAATTTATTATTACTTACGACATTGAATTCATTAAAGTCACGTCTTTTTATTAACAAAACCAATACTGAGTAACGATTTATTTAAACCCACATTCATGTATCACATTATTACACCACCATCTTATATAAGATTGTGCCTCCACAGAGTAAACAGACTTGTGATTGTAAATATATTATTTTAATGTGAGATTTCATTATCATTAAACTTTATTATCTTTGAACATGTTAAATTCATAAGTAAAGTCTTGTGTATTTCTTTTAATTAATCTCAAAATGATTTAAGGGTCTCCATACAACTTCAACATAATCAATATCAAAAATCAGCTTATGGTTTATTCCACATTCTGGATAAATCGGTACTATGTATTCGGAACAAACGCATCGTCATGCGCCATTCCGTTTAGCAGAAAGATGCAGAATTAAATTTAAAAGTATTTACTAAATCTCTTACCTTCCAATACCATATTGCTTTCAGGTTCATTCAGAAGTCCAATGGAGAATACAAAGAAATACTTAAGGATTTGATTCAACACCTTTTCCATGTTACATAATTTATTTATAAATATGTGACAGAATGTATATTATTATAGATAGAAAGAACAAGTAAGGAAACACAACAATTGTTTTAACATATTATTTACTTAATCTCGTATAGCTAAGTAATAAGTGGTATGTTTCTCCCTCGGTACCGATACATGTATACAGTTTGATATATTACCTCTATAACCTGGCTCTCTGTTACTCATTGGATGACAGTTTTTTCGCGATGGAATAAAATCCCTAAAGGCTGAAAGTAAAACGTGATGTGCCTGAAAAATATTCTGTGAATTACTGTACTCGAGTGAAAATAAAATACCTTGTACCACTTAAATTTTAGCCTATACACTGATATGCATATGCTTGCTAATACATTGCACTAAATTAACGTAGTCATTACTTGTATTATATACTACTTTCAACAAGACGGACAACAAACAAATATTTACTACCGTAGCACCCACCGTTATCAGCTAGTAAAATGATTCGATGTCATGTGTAAAAATCAATAATTCTTAACGTAATTAAATTTGATTGACTTAAAAACACTTTATTTTACTCTCAATTACCAAAACAATTATAACAATTATGTATAATTAATTATCTGATGATGAAAATATTAAAACTGCAAAACCATGAAAACTCAAACAGATGTCTGCATAAATAAACAGAAGGTACATCGATTCATCATCAATAGTGAATGATACGATGGTGAATTTTTTGTAAACAAAACATAAATGTGCCCGTTCTACCTTGACTTGTCTATACCCTTTCGAAAGAATGTGATATCTTCTTCTTGTTTCCATTACGTAAATATTCAAGCTTATAGAAAGCGAACTCATTACAGAAAAATTGAAGTCCCAATCTGGAATACCTCTTTGCTGCGTCTATAGCAAGACGTGTTGCGTCATTGGTGGGATAAACCCGCTTGTTTACTGCGGAGAACTCAACCTGTTCAAAAGAATTTCTTAGCAGGTAAAATTTTTATCCTGAAATCGTTTAACATAGATTAGAAAATTTACCGTAAAAATTTCTAAGTTGTAGTTCTAAAAAGTATTACCACCTTTTAGAAATGACATCTTCTTGCTGTAATTTAAAATTGAAGAATAATTTTATTTTTTAATAAATAACGATATTAAATGATAAAATTTAGGCGAGCGAACTCAACTCAATCCAATCTATCAAATCAGAGGAGCCCAAATGTACAGGGATTTATAGGTTGAAATTCACTTTGCTTGTCTCTCTTATCATCCAGGCTTAAAATGCAAATTGTTTAGAGCTAGACCATTATATTGATTTCAATATGTTACTATCTGTTAGGTACACTTCGGATCCAGCATAAGTTAACTATTGAACAACGTCCCAGACTCAAAATATTATGTATCAAAATTAAATAATATATTTAATTACTTCTTTTTTATTTCTCTTCAATTCGTTATCAAAAGACAACTCCCGCATTAGGAATAAACGTGCTGCGGAGGACTTTACAAACATACATGAAACGGACACAAAGAACACCCAGACTCAGAACAACAATTTATCGATCAAACAAAAAGTTGTCCCATGTGGGATTTGAACCCACAAACAACACTTGGCACAGTAGGGAGAGGCGTGGCGACTGTTTAAGCCACTAGGCCAATCGTGCAGTCAAATTTCTCTTTTATTATTTTCAGAACAAATCTCTACTTACTACTCTCTACCCCGTGTGAATATATATACCCCCCCCCCAACCCTCGCATACCACCTCCTGGTGGCATGTTGGACTCAAACCGACTAAAACCGCACGCCATCTTGGGTACTAGGTATACCCTAGAAAGGAAAACCCTGGAACTCCGACGTACCTCGGGCCACCTACGGTTTCTATATGGCCCTCTTCTTCTGTGTGGAAACCCTAATGTCTCCGTTACTGCCCAATAAGTGGGGCGCGAGTGCTGCGAAGCGCGCGCATCCCCAACCCGAGCCTGTTTCTGCTAGAGGGACAAATGGCCACATCTGTCACCCCCAGGCTTGCACTTATAGAGGACGAACATCATTTTGCGATCTCCGGCGCAAGACTCGTCTGTGGTACCTGGTCCATTCCCGGACCTAGCGGACTGGGAGAGTTCTAAGCCTCAGAAAGAAACGGCGGAATTGCACGCGCTCTTGCTGCGCAACATGGCCGCAATCATGTTACCAAGCGTGAGATACCCCACTCCGATGGCCGTCACGAGATCACGCCTTGGTTACCCCTACGCAGGGCATACTGTCAGTGTATGGAGCGCTGTATCCACGGTCTGGCCATCGCCGTGGTGGCTCTCAGGCGTTGGCTTCTTGAGGGTCAGACACAGGTGAACTCCGAAGCATCCTTTTCTAGTCATCAGGTTCCGTGACGCCCCTCGAGCCAATCCTCCATAACGGGGCTTACCGCCGCAATAACGGCGTACCCATACTACTCTCTACCCTAAAACAAACAAAAAAAACCGTGGGAGAGCCACGCTTCAGAACAAATGGGCCGGCTGGATCGGAGCGATACCACGGCCTCAAAGAAAACCAGTGTGTAACAGCACCTGCGTTCTGTTTCACCGAGTGAGTGAGAACACCGGAGGTTCATACCCCAAACCTCTCCTCGCATCGTCCTCTTCATCCCACAAAGGTCGGCAACGCATTTGTAACGCCTCTGGTCTGGTGTGCCACCATGCGATACGTCTGCTAGTTTGCCACATATTCCATAAAAAAATGATTGATGGTAAAGCTAACAGCTACAAAAAGTATTTTTTTAGATACAATGTAATTATATTTATAACTTTTATTAAGAATATATACACAAATTTCAATTGAATTCACTCAGTCTCACATAATGTATACGTCATGACCGTGTATAAGGATACGAGGCTTATCATGTATCACAAACCCAATGAAATAGAAACGATTGAAAATGAGATATTCACTAACATATACATATTGTAATAAAGTATTTACATAAGCGTGAAATGTACATTTGTAGAAATCGAAAACCTCCTTTAGAAACTAGTGAAGGATCTGCGGTTTTGGTTTTAGACGAAATCCTCATGTAGCTATGGTCGAATTCAAATTATATTTTGTATGTCTCGAAAAGTAACTGTTTTAAATATATTAATGGAATATAAGCATATGCATATGTTCAAATGACAAAACTTACTTAAATGTATTGCCATGAACCTGTAAAGTAGTTTGTACTAAAACCAAAACAATTCATTTATTAGCGTAATATTCTTCCGATGTGTTAGGAATTATATTTAAATTGTCTGACTTATTTACGTATGTAAATAAATTATGATTATTGAATAGATTTAGTCAACTTATTATATATACAATAGCAATAAATGTGCTTAATTTATTTTGCAACAACAAACCTTTAGTGAAATAATAACATCGTTTTACTTCTACGTTAGCTCAACATTTTCATATTACTAGTATTTCTTATTAGGTGTGATCACTTACTAGTTAATATATAACTAACATGAAATATATTAAATGTTCCTCTGACTTCAGTGCTTCACAATGCCTTCCACTAGCCTTCATCACTGGTAGGCTGCGAGCGCGTAAAGTCATCCACGTTGTATGTAAAATTACATTTAAAAAATTTAACCACCTCATAACCACGAAATATTAACTTTATTCAAAGTGGAATATGTTTTATCTGACTTAGAACAGTACATTCATTTTAATATCAGTATGATTCATAAAACGCGATGAGACGAGACAATCGCTCTGAGCCTCTTCATTCATAAATAAACGTAATAGCATTTATGTTTCTAAAATATATAAACGAGGGGACATTTTTTCGTGGCGCTAATTCGAGGAGAGGACTCACGTATCTATGTTATTAGCATGCGGAGAAACAAATCCAATCTACTGATCGCGTGGTGGGAACAAGATGCGGTATATGCAAGTCTTTTGTGCAGTTATGAATAACCCTTATCTGACGTGATAAGATTATCTATTGAATGCAAATATTAAGAGATCAGCTAGGAATATTTCGAATTTCTACAGACACGAATCACTTGAAGAAAGTAATAAATAAATAATAATAAATATATGTTCAGATAAATATATGTTCAGACATTTTAACACACAACGCCATCTAGTCCCAAACTAAGCAGAGCTTGTACTATGGGTACTAGACAACTGATATTAATACTTATATACTTTTTTTTTTGTAAATACATACATATTATACATAGAAAACACCCAAACTCCGAAACAAACATTTGCAGATCATACAAACATTTGGTCCGACTCACTCATTTGTACGGCTAATGTCAATATTTGTTTGTCATTTTTGTTTATTTAATAAAATATTTTACTAGTATATCCAATGGGTAGGTTAAATAACAATTCGTTGGATATAATTAGTAAAATACTTGTATTGTAAGAAATAAAATTTTCACATAAGCGGTGCAAATGTGCACTAAATACACTAATTTAATAGCTAATCCACTACGCACACACTTCACGCATACAATACCTAAATTTACTTCGGGAAAGAAGATCATACGTCAATAAATAATAAATTGTTTTATAATAATAAAGAACAAAATATTAAAAAAAATATGTTTGAAACTATATCAACACAACTCTATTTTGCTAATAAATATCTACGATACATAATTAATATCTATATTTACGGGCAAGCAAACAAATAACAACAGAAAAAATCAGCTAACATAGTTATTAATACGGATTTTGTTTTTAATGTTTAGGTGAGCTTGTCCAGAAAGCTCTGAAAAACTCCATCTACAAGAAAACAGCAGTATCATTTTCACAAGTTATTTCTATTCTACGAACTCTCTACGGTTTCTGCGAATTCGCAGTGACATCTACGCCCCAGTACTGGCAACCGGAATACCAAAGGTACACAATGTACTTGATAAGAAAACGTTGTGATATTGTATATCTGAAACTAGCCACGGTACTAAGTTCATTTTAGATACGAAAAATTTCATTAGATGGCGGGGTAATAAATTTCGTGATTATTTTAGATTCTACAGTACTTCAATCCGACCACGAGATTAACAGAGGATGCCGGGTCGACTTGACGATTCTAAAATATTTATATTTTTTTGAAAGTAGCTTTATTCACGTTGTCAATTGATACATATTGGTAGTAGTGGACTCCTTTGATCAAACCAGGCACGGTACCAAGTTCATTTTAAATATGGAAAATTGCACTAGATGGCGGTATAGTTAATTTCGTGATTATTTTGGATACTATGGTACTATAATCTGACCACGAAATTAATAGTGGGTGAATAGCAGTAACAGTCCAGAAACTCGGGTGGACTTGACAATTCTAAAAATATTAATAATTTTTTGTGAGTAGCTTCACTCACGTTGTCAATTGAAACATGTTGGCAGTTTTTTGAATAAGGTTAATAATTTTCATAAGATTTGATAAAAACCCATATTTAGTAATAAATAGGCAATGTCTACATTTAAAATCATTTTAGTTTTGAAAGACAAGACTGCTTTATTTCTTCTTGTTTTTGTCATGTGTATATTTTTGTAAATCTAAATATGTAATTAGAGTTAACATTAAGAATTTGTGTTACGTTATTATGTTGCTATATTATTGTTTTAATAACAATTTTTACTTCGTTTTAAGGAATATTTTATTTTACTACAAAATCTATTATCAAGTAATTAGTAAGCTTGCGATGCGAGTATAATTAACAAATATTTAACTGTGAAAGCACATAACTATAAAATACCCAAATCATTTCACAGTTATTTTACAGTAATTTTTTAAGAAAAAAATTACAAACTATTATTTTTGAAGAAAAACATAGTTTTTATTTTCAATATGGTAAAAGCACTAAAATATATAAAAAAATGAGATGATAATAAAATAGGAAAGTTAACAGAAAAGTCTGTTAAGTCCTAACAAGTGGAGTTCAAGATAAAGGAAAGTATTAAAATTCTCAATGCATTCGACCAAATGAACCAAGTTTTTACCGATGGTTGATTCAGACATCCTTAGAGTTGCTCATACAGTGTTTTTTTTTTAAACTTTATAAGAGTAGGTATACAGTTTTAGATGTTCCCAGAACTTTGATCAGGATTTACGAATGCGAACATTACTCTTAAAAGCTACATCCACCTTTATTCAAATGTGGCTACTACCTCTAAGACGTGTGATTATCCAAACTAAAATGGACCTAAATAAAAACACTTATAACAACATATTAACTAACATATAACATTTTTTCAATTTATCTGCATAATATAGAAATCTTTTTTATAAAATTATTTATCGTAGTATGTCGTTGCAATTTGAGAGGCCTCGGAGATTGTTAGCTTCTAATGATATTGCGATTACCATGCAAATTTAAGGAATATATCCAGACTTTCATAATACTGAATGTAATGACAATAAAAACACTGTACATAATTTAGTTGCCCATCACATTTAACAAATGATATCTACTCCAAGCGTATACTGTTATAGCTCAAGATCGAAAACAAGAGCACCTATTGAACTTACTTCTGATTAAGTTTGTGTTTTATTTTATACTTTTGTTTCTAAGATAGTTTATTATACAAATATTCTCTCTTTTGATCATTTTTACAGAACATTTGAACTTTGTTCAAAATATATGCAGTACCACATAGTATGTAGTACCACATATACGATAAGAGATAAGACGTATAATATCTTATAACCAATGTGTGAACGAGAAGAGCGTGATTGTTTAAATTAAATCTGGACACAAAGTAGTAAAGAAATCAGAAGGAAATACATAATAAGCAACGTCAATGTGTGGACTAAAATCAAACGCGAAGCTCAAAACCGATCAAGATTTTTTACTTAACTTCATTTTTAATGTTTTATTCTTTCTACAAAACTTGTCACTCCTTAAAATAGGTGTCACTTTCTCTCGGGAAGCTGGTCCTATTGAAGAAGCCGGGACGGCCTGCAGATTCGGTCGCAGCCTACAGGCCTATCGTGTTGCTGGACGAGGCGGGCAAGTTGTTCGAGAGGGTGCCCTCTGCCCGCATCGTCCGACACCTCAGTGAGGTGGGCCCCGACCTGTCGGACGCCCAATACGGGTTCCGAGAGGGGCGTTCGACGGTCGATGCCGTTACACGCCTGAGGGCCGTGACCGAAGAGGCGGTGAGCTGTGGCGGTGTGGTGTTGGCGGTGTCTCTGGACATCTGCCAACGCATTCAATAGTCTGCCATTCAGCTGCATCAGGAAAGCACTCCAGTACCACGGGGTGCCAGAGTACCTAAGGCGGCTGGTGGCAGACTATTTGGAGGAGCGTACCGTCGTGTACGAGGATTGAGATGGCGCCTTGAGACGGCAACCCATGTCGTGCGGCGTTCCGCAGGGGTCTCTCCTAGGACCACTCCTGTGGAACGTGGGATACGACTGGGTCCTTCGAGAGCGTCTCCCCTCCGGGCTGGGCGTAATCTGTTAAGCCGATGACATATTGGTCACAGCCCGGGGGGCAAACTTCCAGGAGGCGGCGTGCCTGGCCACCAGGGGTGTCTCTCTGGTGGTCGGGCGCATCAAGGCGCTGGGCTTGTGGGTGGCCCTGGACAACACGGAGGCCCCGTTGTTTCATGGGCTTCGTCGCGGGCCACCCCCCGGCGCCTCCATAGTGGTTAACTCGGTCCTCGTACTGGTTCGGGCCCAGATGAAGTATCTGGGCCTGATCCTCGACGGTAGGTGGCTCTTCGACGAGAACTTCCGGTAGCTTGCTCCCAAGCTGGTCGACACGGCCTCGGCCCTAGGGCGACTTTTGCCCAATCTGGGTGGAGCCAGTGTCGCAACGAGAAGCCTCTTCACGGGGGTTGTCCGTTCGATGGCGCTGTATGACGCACCGGTGTGGGTGTTGGCTCTGACCGGCCAGAATAANAATAAGGCGCGCCTCTGGCGCCCTCAGAGGGTGTTGGCGGTCAGAGCCATACGCGGATACCGCACGGTGTCGACCGAGGCGGCGTGCGCCTTGGCCGGTACACCCCCGTGGGATTTGGAGGCGGAAGTGCTCGCCGAAGGTTATCGACGGGTGGCTGAATTCCGGGCGGAGAGTGGCATGCGCCCTCCGCTCGAAGAGGTACGCGAGTGGCGTGAAGCCGCCCGTCGAGCCACGATGGCTCGTTGGTCTTCGTGGCTGGAGACTCCACGTGCTGGCTTCGCCACCGTGTAGGCCCTCCAGCCGGTCATCCTCGAGTGGGCAGGGCGGCAGCACGGGACCCTTTCCTTCCGACTGACGCAGGTGCTTTCTGGGCACGGTTCCTTCGGGAAGTACCTGCACTCGGTCGCGCGGAGAAAATTGAGTCCCGCCTGCCACCACTGCGACTGCAGTGAGGACTCGGCCCAGCACACATTGGCGGTATGCCCCGCTTGGGCGCCACAGCGTCGGGCCCTCACTGCAGTCATCGGAGGAAATCTCTCGCTTCCGGCCGTCGTACGCTCCATGACCAGCGGCGAGAGCAGTTTTACCGCGGTCGCGACCTTCTGCGAGGAAGTCATCTCGCGGAAGGAGGTAGCGGAGAAGGCCCGGTAGGACGATCTCCACTCGGACCCGATCCGCCGCCGGCGAAACGGGCGGCGGAGGCGTGCCTACCAGCGCCTCAAGCCACCCTGAGTGTGGCCGCGGATGGGCGGGACGGATTTTCCCCCCCATCCGCTTCACAGGCCAGCCGCGAGGGGGCGACGTTACACGTGTGCCGTACTTCGCCTAAATTGAGAGGATTTAACATCTAGAGACGGCGCCCGCTTCAGTGCGGGTAAGCGCTGGGAGGGGTCCGGATGGCGTAAGAAGGCGGTTCCCGGATCTCTCCCGTCTCAGGCGCAGAGTGGCACACCGTGTGGTTTTAGTCGGTTCGATTCCGACACACCGCCCCGCCGCAAACCTCGGTGGGGTGAAGGCACGAGGGGGTTCCCATACGTTAAAAAAAATCGTGTCACTTTCTCTGTGTCATTAAAATATTGGTATATTACTTCGGTCGTCTTCTCCGCTTAACGTATTGTATGATGAATAAATGTTTAAGCTGTTTTCACTGCTTATACTCATACATACTCAGTACAGGCATTTAGTAGTTGAAGCGATCGCTATGCCACTTCCTACTACAGCAAATGTTGTGGTTTCAAATTCTACATGGGACAACACTTTGTGTGATCCATGATTTGTTGTTCTAAGTCTGGGTCCGTGTCCGTAAAGTGTCCGTGTTTGTAAAGTACCCTGCGACACAGGATTAACGCGCGAGCTACTAACGCGGGAGTTGTCTTTAAAAAATGTAAAGAAGGCATACACCTTAGTGTTTATAAGCATTGTATTTCTTAACTTCTTTGAGTTCATAGTTTCTTATTTTTTCAAAAATGTATCACATAAGCCACAATTAATGTAAATAAATCCAACCAATAGGAATTTAATGAAACAAAACCCATATTCCTTCCAGTAAAACTATTTATAATATTTTCCTATGATGTTCCGTGGAGAAGTGCCGCATCAGATTAAGCTGCATAGCCGTTGTAATGTTCAACTTAATAACGCAGCTATAGCGAAATGTCGCTGCAATTATTGCTACATCCTAAACGCCTTTAGTGTTGTGCTGTGATGGGATCAAATATCGATTAAAGCTGTTCTAACAGTGACATCATAATTTACTAATTAATATTTCTTATATAGGTTGTAATTCGAAACTAAATTTACCAATAGAAAACGTAAAAACTGATACATAAATAATTGACTAATTAGTTTATACGTAAAAAATGAATTGTCATACGATATTATATACAATACGTATATTTAACCTAACAGTTATAAAATGTAGTTAAAGTGTATGAAGATACAGTTCAGTTTTATTTCTCCAACAATTCACATTGGCATAAAGGGTTAAAAAAATAACAAAATAAAAACGACTTCAAGAACTGAACCGAAATAATATCAAAACACATAGGAAATGTCAGCCTCCAAAAAAAAATCAAAAAGTAACAAACATAAAAAATACAGTCGAATTGAGCACTTCCTCCTATCTTGCGGTTAAAAATAAAATGTAAATTTGTCAAAAAAGTCAAAAGTGCAATCTGTATAGATTTATCCTGAATACAATACTGAACAACATTGTCTGAAAACTGGCAATAACAAGTTTACTGATTGGCCACACCACTAATGCTGTTTGTCTAACAAACAGTTAAAGCAAACTCAATTGCAAATCTCGAACAGTGCTGCACCAAATTTAGTTCATGCTCCAAATTTACTGTATCTACGATATCGATAAAGCCCCGCGGCTACATTCCAGCACTGTCCGCCTCTGACTTATGTTCTCCTAGTGTTAATTTCACGACGTCGCCTGACAAATTCGCTAGAGGCGGTGTTCGCACTCTCACACCTTTTTAATGGCCCTCAAGCCCACCCCTGTACCCGCCAAAGACTTTCTTTCTAAGAAATTAGTTCGTAATAGCTTCAGTTCGCAGTTGTTAAGTTTTGTTCTTATCACATTATAATCATGAGGTTATTTAATAATATTTTTTCCATTCATTATTTATTTATTTAGGAAATTATATAATAAAATGGCTATCGTATCGTTACGTGTTTTTAACACTTCATGAACAGATTTTCGAACAACTTGGAATAGTTTATTGTAATTTGTTTTTTAACTATTACAACACTTTTTATGGAATAGGGGGCTAACGATCAAACGTATCGTATATGGTAAGTGATTACCGCCACCCACGGACACCCGTAACACCATAGGCGTCACAAGTGCGTTGCCAAATGGTGATGGGGAGGGGAATGAGGGGAAGGGTTGGATTAAGGGCCTCCGGTATCCTCACTCACTCGGTAAAACAGCGCAGGCGCTGTTTCACACCGGTTTTCTGTGAGGTCGTGTGATATCACTCCGGTCGAGCCGGCCCATGCACCCCGAACGTGGTTCTCCCACTTCTTTGTAATTTTCTTAGTATTGTTGGTTTGGCCCCTACAAGGAACAACAATTTATGTAATCTACAATTTGTTGTTCCGATAATATCCATTTCAGTTCTATTTGTAAAGTCCAAAACACAGGATACATTGGAGGTGTCTTAAAAAAAAGATTGCTAGTAAATAAATCTTTCTTTAACATACCTTTTTTTTAATTACGAGAATATGCCACTGGGCATATATCTCACATGCCAACACATCTTCACCAATGTATAGATTGCTGAATGTCCTTAAGATAGATTGTAGTAAAAAAAAAAGAAAAAATATAATTTTGTTAAGCTATTGTTATGACTTAACTCACTCTAGATCTCGTGTTCACATACACTTTAATTATATCATACTTCTAAAGAAATTTAAAGACAATTCTCACTAGATTTCAATCTCTAGATTTATTTTTAAAATGTATTATCTACTGTAAGACGGTCGCATGTTTAAATATGTTATGTTGCCCCAAACAGTGAGTCTGAAACTTTGAGTCATAATTTTCATTTCACAGTAATGAATTAATTGCTTAAATGTTATACAAATAAAGTATAAAATTGCATTGCCGTTTCGCTGAAGTAAAGGCAAGAGTTTTTAAAGTAAAATTGCGTGTTCCCTGGGCGTAGTTACTGTAGCACTGAATAAGTAAACGCTCGGAATAAATCAAGTTAATTGCACCGAAGCACCTCCTAGTATGAACCACTAGAGCAGTTTTCGATAGATAGTTATATTGGGCGCATCCGGCAACTCTCTATTTTAAACAGTTTACTATTTAGTACTACTTTACTACTACTTTACAGACGAGGAAAAAGGTATTTTTTGTTAAGTTTCGCCTTTTTTGAAAGTTCTAAGTTATAAGTATTTTTATTGGGTAGTTGAGTTTAAGAAACTGTGTTACATTTTTTTATTATTATGATGAACATTGAATATAATAAAGTTAATAAACACAATCTACTTGTATCTACTTTTTACTACAAACTACATAATTTAAGAGCTGTGTAAAATCATTATTGTAACTCGCTTTAAAACGGTTTTAAAAAATATTGTATTGTACACATAAACAATTTGTACATACAGTAATACCAGTTTTGATTATCTCAATTCTTGTAGGCGGACGTCACTAGTTATTTCTCTACGAAAGGCGTATAGTTCAATCTTACCAGCAGTCCCAAAAAGGTAACAAAATCAGCATATTAGTGTATTCGATAATTAAAAAAGAAGAAAGGAAATAAAAAAGGGTAATTAAGAAAGAAACAAGATAATTAAACCTTTATGTGTTTGAGACATAAAAGCTTAAAATTTTCTTGATTTCGAATAATGAGATGTTGTCTATTGAAGTATAACAAATATAACAATTGCTTTCATTCAACTGAAACAATTTAAAATATAACAAGTTTCAATTAATTAAAAACTTAGTGTATTCATTCAATTGGAAAAGGTTATTTAGTTCAAAATTGTGGTTGAAAGTTTATATTAACCGGGCCCCTAAATTCTAATAAAACGCCTAAATAAGATTTTCTTCAATACACTGTTTTTAACCACACGTTCTTTTATCAATATTTATATCACGTTGTATTATTACTCTATCATTATTGGTATTGCTAAGTTTTCATATTCCTAAAAGAAATGTAAGTTGATAAGAAATATTATGGAATACGTTCTAATTTCCTTTGCACGGCGATAAATTCACGTAGTGGCATGCGAACGATGACGCTCTCTCCACTAGTTCAACACATTAATGAACCTTCAAGAAATATTTAGAGAAAACTGTAACTATTTTAAGACTGTATTATTAAACGTCCTGTAAAAATTTACAAAAGGTGACATTTAAATTAGCCTGGCAAACCAAACGAAAAGAAAACAATAATTGGTATAATATACAATCTCAGATTAGTTTAAAAGATACATAAAAATGCTAATGTTAATCGTGACCTACCTGTTAGCAGAAAAACTAAGATAAGTCATCTTTCTTTCCATACTTTTTGTCTTTGTACATATTATAGAAGTTTTGGTTTAAGATTTTAATAAAATTATGGTAATGTACTTTAATACTTCTTTTTTATTTTATTTATATATGGTGGTAGGGCAATGCGAATCCTCTGTAAATAATAAATAAGCACGCGAACAATGATAATTATGGATGTAGTTCAATATTTGTCTACTATCCGGCCAATGGTGATTGAACTACAACTATTATTTAAGATGGATGAATTAATGAATGAAGGATGAAGGCTTAAATTATTGTAGATAGGTAACATAGTTAGGTACATAAACATATGCTATTAGTAATATTTTTCAGTATTGAAGAATATAACAGGATATACTGAATGTACATGTAACGAGCATGATACTTGAAAAATAGGGTTTTTCATATCAACATTATTGTACTATACATTTAATTTGAGAGTACCAAACTCAGCCGAAAATGCTAAACTTGTGAAGTTGAAAACTAATAATGCAAGTTGCGTAACAAGTAAAGAATGGAAGAAGGTTGGAACAAAAACTAATACTTGCTTTAACTGTTCAAACTACGTCGGGCATTCTTTGTGTACGTATTAAATATATTAAAGGAAAGTAAAGACTGACTAAATATTAATTGAAATAGCTTCTTACACACTTTTGAAATAACAAAAGAAAACCTAGTCGTATCTTCGATGAAGTCTGCAAGACTAAGTACTTCATTGAACAATATTATAAAACTTTTAACGTAGTATTAAATTTAACCTTTAGTTCTTTTAGGGCTTCAGAATAAAAGGTACGTAAGAAACGGTAAGAGTGTTGAGTGTTTAATTACCGTAAGACAAAAAATGCATCAAAAAATTTAGTCAAATACCTCATCGTCAGCCTTTAGCAGTTCACTGATTTACATAGACCTTTTCATAGCAAGGAGGTTTTAAATATGTCATAACTGTACGCATATAGAGCAGCATATACTTAGATCAATAAAAGTCTAAGCTAAACTAAACTAAGTGTTAGTAGGACTATAGATAAATTGTAATACCAACACCGCAGGCAAAATAATATTCATGATATACGGCCTATTACTATTAAAATTATATTTTATTAGGTCACTTTCAGCATTCTTCCAAACTGCAAGGGGCAAAAACGTGTGTGTTTTATTTAATACAATTATTTTTATTATTTTGTATAGTTTATTTGCAATCTTTTTGTTTTGTAGAATACGTTTCAATAAAGACAGGGATAGACTTGTTCTTTCTTCTAAAATAGTTAAGTTAGTTAAGTTTCTTTATATTTATTATCTTTTGCACAAAAAGAATAATTAATTTTTATCTTGTAATTGATCTGATGATTGATCTATGAGCTTAACTCTCAACTGTATCAGTCTATGCTCACTGGACTCATTTAAAAGAATTCAGCAGATTAGACTTTTTAACGATAGAAATATTATTAAATTAAATCTGTGGCTTTTTGTAGAAGTATAAACCATAACTTATCCCATCAAAACAAAGACGAGAGAATATCTCAATGTAAATTATATTTTTAGAAAAGCTTCTTCTATCTACAGTGATATTTAGATTATGTTCTATTTTACCCTATCTCTCTTAGCAACAATTAAATAATGAATACAAAACTTGTTTAATTTCATAATATTATCTATGTGTACATTTGATTTATCAGAACTTTATCGACTACCTTGGTTGGGCAGTGGTAGCGCATGTGACTGCTGTGCTTGAGGCATCGGATTTGATTTCCGGGTCGGACAAAATGATTGTATGACTTGCAAATATTTCTTTTGGAGTTGCAGTATTTTTTATATATAATATGTATGAATTTACAAAAAAAAATAGATATGTAATTATATCAGTTGTCTAGTAGTCATAATAAAAGTTCTGCTTAGTTTGGGATTAGATGGCGTTGTGTATAGATGTACAAAGTATTTATTTATTTATTATTTATATTCAGGATTCAAAACATTGCTAGGATGCTCGAATTCTTAAAAATAATTCTAAAAAAATACTTTCACATGCTGAAGTTATTTCAAACTGTCTAACCTAAAGCAAAATATTATGTTTAGCAAATAAAAATTCCCACCAAGCGCATTTTTGCTACCAGCAAATAAAATTATGAGACGAATGAGAGCAAAACGCAAGTTGATTTTAATATATGTACGTATTCGCGAGGATCGCAATTCTGCCGTTTAAAAATGCTGGCATGCTCCCCCAAGCTTGAAATTACATTCAAAAGAAAAGCAATACATTTTTTTATTGTATTAAATGGGTTTTATTTGAACTATGGAACAAGTTTCACAATTTGTAGGTAAGTTATGTTTAACCTGTGGAGGAACGGGTGTCATGTCCTTCCAATGCAAAGGGAGGATCTACCAGCCAGTAGAGGTGATCATGCCGGACGGCCACTTTTTTTTATGGGATCACGGGCAAACGAGCAGACGTATCGCCTGATGGTAAGCAATTACCGCCGCTCATGGACATCTGTAACACCAGAGACGTCACAGGTGCGTTGCCGGCCTTTGGGGGATAGGGAGGAGAATGGGGATGGGAAGGAGAACAGGGTTGGGTTATGGTTAGGGTATGGGCCTCCGGTATCCTCACTCACTCAGTGAAACACAGCGCAAGTGCTGTTTCACACAGGTTTTCTGTGAGGCCATATCACTCGATCGGTTGATGTTGGGAAGTTGTATATATGTTAATCGGTAATCAATGAACTTCTATTGGGCGATGCAGGATTGGTAGCTTCTTCGTACACTACTTTACTCCGTAGTTCAGTGTATCTTTGGTAGATGGTGATGCAGTATATTTCTGTTGTTGCATTGTATGTGGAAGTCGCCACATCACTCCCCTCCAAGACCGCAGGTCGATATCTGGATAAGTCAGCTGTCTGTGCTCTGTTACGGAGCTTGCCAGTGCCAGGAGTGAGTAGTTCCAGTGAGTCGGAACTGAGTGCCGCAAGTTCCAGTGAGTCGGAACTGAATGCCGCTAGTCCCAGCCAGTCGGGGCTTTAGTCCGCAGGTCCCACTGATTCCCATTGATGGGATGACATGCGGTGCGCTGGGTTGCGGTGAGGTCCCCAGTGAGTCGGGGCGTTTGTTGCGTAGTGGCTGACTGCTGCATAGACGGGAGAGAGATGTTCTACTTACATGAACCGTATGTGCAGTGTGATGTGCCAAGACGCTGATGAGGCTTTTAGGGGTAACCAGGCTGGAGCGGTCGCATCCTGCATCTGCTGCATCATCTTGCTGGCTGGCTGAGTCTTGAGACTTGCTGTAGGAGTGAACATGATGGTGGCGCGCTGACTGTTGATCTGCTCCTTCGAAGGCTGCTTCCAATCACGTCGCGGTCACCACTGTGGAGGAACGGGTGTCATGTCCTTCCAATAAAAAGGCAGGACCCTACGGTCAGGCGAGGTGATCATGCCTGGTAGGCCATTGTCCAACGGTCGATGTTGGTAAGTTGTATATAAGTTAATCGGTGCGAAAACTTCTACTGCGCGATGCAGGATTAGTAGCTTCTTCGTACACTACGTTACTCCGTAGTTTAGTGTATCTTCGTTAGATGGCACTGTAGAGTATTTCTGTCATTGCGTTGTATGTGGAAATCGCCACAAACCATTTGTTTTGAAACAAGAGTTTTATTATTGCTTAATCAACTAGAATCATAGGCATCCCCGTGAGTTTATCCATAATAATACTTACTTACGTACGTACCACAGTACTTTCCTTTAAAGTTTTTACTTTCAAGAATTGGCATAGGTAATAATTTTAAAATATTAAGCCAATCCACTGGGGACCGCGATGTAACATAGGGGCTTGAGCCTCTATGTCTGTGAGGAGCGTGCAAGAACTTGTCGCACCGTCGCCGCATCGTAGCCGTCATGCGATATTAATTTATGCCACTCCGCATACAGCCAGTCAATCATCCCGAGGGATCATGGAACTCTCGCTCTATACAATATATATATTATATAGCTAAGCTACTAGTTCAACGGGCTATACCTGAATACCTCCGAAACCTTAAGGGTGAACTGACTTCCAAGATTGAACTAACTGTTAGTATAATATATTCCTGTGGCGGCATGCAACAGCGCGTTTAATAGTCTGCCATTCAGCTGCAGCACTCCATTATTACAGGGTGCCAGAGTACCTGAGGCGACTAGTGCCAGACTATCTGGAGGAGCGTACCGTCTCAAGGCACCCTCTCGGTCCTTGTACATACAAGGACCGAGAGAGTGCCTTGAGACGGTGACCCTTGTAGTGCGACCTACCGCAAGGGTCTTGGATCACTCCTGTGGAACGTGGGGTACGACTGGTGCTTTGCGATCCTCTCCCACCCGGGTTGGGCGTAATTTGTAACGCCGTTGACACGTTAGTCACAATTCAGGAGCTGAACTTCCAAGAGACGGTGCGCCTGGCCATCAGGGGTGTCTCTTTGGTTGTCGGGTGCATCGTGGCGCTGGGCTTACTGATGGCTCTGGATAAGAAGAAAAGGCCCTGTTATTCCACGGACCCCGGGGCCTCCATAGTGGTCAACTCGTTCCTCGTACCAGCTTGGGCCCAGATGAAGTATCTGGGCCTGATCCGAAACACCCCCGTGGGATTTGAAGGTGGAAGTGCTCGTCAAAGTTTATCGACGGTCGGCTGAATTCCGGGTGGTGTACGACTTTCGCCCTCTGCCCGAATAGGTACGCGAGTGGTGTGAAGTCACGATGGTTCGTTGGTCGTCCAGGCTAGAGGCTCCACATGCTAGCTTTACCGCCGTGGAAGCTCTACAGCTGGTCATCCTCGTGTGGACAGGGCGGTAGCTCGGGACCCGTTCTTTCTGACTGACGCAGGTCTTTTGTGGGCATGATTGCTTCGAGTCGAGTCGAGTCGCTAGGAGAGAAATGAGTCCCGCCTGCCACCCCTGCGACTGCAGTGAGGACACGGTCCAGCACACGGTTTGCCCCGCATGGGCGTTGCAACGTCGGGCCCTCACCGGAGGAGATCTCTTGCTACCAGCCGTCATTCGCTCCATGGCCGGTAGCGACAGCAGTTTTTTTGTTGTTATTTATTTTTAGTAGGTCAAAGCCTCTTTTCTAGACATAGCCCTATGTCACAGAGTAACAGAGGCCTATGCTTAACAGTGGACTGTCAAAGGCTGTTGAAGATAATGATTTGCTCTCGAGAGTGGGATATCTAAGTACTCGTTAGGCACCTATTTCACAAAACAACAAAAGCTAATATCGTTAAACTTTTCAGCAAAATACGACGATGATTTATGAAAACAAAAATGACAAAATATGATCTATTAAGCTATTTCGTGTCAACCTTTTCGATTATTAAACTTTATGCTTTTGTTGACGTTAAACTATATTTTTGTCATTCAAAAATATTTTGAGAAAATTAAACAAAAATATTTTTCATTATTCATTAATATGAAAGCACGAAAATTATTTCTCTATAATTTATACTCTGGAATGCACTACCGCTCTAAGTCGGGATGCCTACAAACCATTTTTAGTTAAAAAATAAGGTACACGATCTTCTCAACAAAATAGCGGCAAAATCAAATCGATAGTTGGTTCGCCTTATATCAAGTTATCATATCGAAATAACGAGCGGGTTTATGGTGGGCAATTAGACGAATATTATCCAAATTTGTATATATATATAAAATTATAAACATATTTATATATACACGCTGTTTTTAACCGAACCGAACACCTATTTTTAATACCTCTCATACCCCTAAATGATAAGGGTGACCCACACCTAATTGTATTTATTTCTCTTTTATTTTATCGTCAAGTTTTTTTAGCCGAGTACATATATTAATTTATTGCTGACTGTACATATTGATCAAACCTACGTTACACGTACATACACCTTAGCAACTAGGAATACACATTGCAATTTGCGTATTATCAAATTAAGCAATATAAAACATTGTACAAATGAATTATTAATTTAATGCGTGAAAGATAATTAGCTCAAATCAAACACACCAACATCAATTATCGCAAAATGGCAAACAACCGTTTAATTACCCACTGGTATGGAAACCGCTAAATTAAGCGACAACCGAACCCTGTACCGTAAATTTGTTGGAAACAATAATTAACTTTACATGCATATGGCTGAAATAAGTGACTATTTTAAAAATATGTTTTATTTTATGGGGCAATTATTGATAATTTTATGTGTAATTTCATTATATTTTTACAGGGTTAAAACAGGAATCACAAAAGAAATCACTTCTACTCGTATTTGTATTTTTCTTGACATTGTTTTCGTAATTGTTATTTCAAATAGACTGCCTTGTTTATGTCCCCAACCCGCACTTGGCCAGCGTGGGGACGTATGGCCTTAACCCTCTTCCGAGAGGAGACCCGAGCCCAGCAGTGGGACGTTATGGGTTGTTGATGATGATTATGTAGCGCTTAGCGTATGTGACTGCTAATCAAGAGGTCTCGAGTTCGATATTCAGTTTTGACTTAAAGTGTTGTTGGTTTTTCTAACTATATTTTCTTAATAACCGAACCGAGCGAGGAGCCGAACCTGGAAAATTTATTGATGTTTTACATCCGTACTTGGAAAGCACGATAAGTCTCCGAATTCCGAGAAAACACTGATACTTAGGTAAAACTGGTGGAACAAGCAGTCAAACCCAAATATTATTGCGAATACAAAAGGCCAGGAAGATGATGATATTTTAGTCATCTCAATCGAAAGACGTCCTCTGATGGACATTGGGCACCACCAAGGCTCTCCACACAGACCGGTCCTGTGTTGCATAGAGCGGTTGCCTGCGGCCTTCACTCAGTAGCGAACTACCTTTTAGAGAGCCTAACCAGGTAAAAGGCGCATATAATAACTTAAGATACGGAGGGCCTCGTGATAGTAAGTGTTTACAGCTAAGTACCAGATCAGACTATGATCAGTTATATCCTTAGCACATTAAGACCCCTCCTTATCTCGGAGAATACGTTAAGCCATGAGACCCGGTTGTCATACGTAAATCTTTGGCAACACGATACAATACAACGATAAATTATAAATATATTATTAATAGACTACTGCGCTCAAATGTGTTAAGAGATAAGTATCTATATCCAGTAATTATTCACATTAAATTAAGACCCTGTAGGCTTCAATTACTTTAGATGTATTATAATATTTAATATGCGAATCATAATATACATAAATGTAACTAACACTAACTGTTATGATCTAGTTGCTGTCATTAAATAATGCAAGTTAGTAGATATTCCAAACAAAAAGTCAACCTCCGATGAGATACAGATAGACACATTACTTTCTTGTTTCGTACTATTTGTTCCCAAAATGGCGCAATAGCGTCATAATAGGAGCCTACTGAACCGACAAGATAGGGGGAAACTGGTGATAATAAGAACATGTAACACGTATTATTATTTTAATTTCTTCCCAAAACGGTAGAGGTCGGACGCATAGATAACAACAATACTGAACTGAGACCGCATATTCTTCGAACAATAAGATCTGTAGACGTTAAAGCGACCCTTCTCTCTATTGTTTAAGAAACTCGCTTAAATACGATGGCGTGGCAGTAGATGGGACATTTAAAATTCATATACCTTCTTCCATATTACGCTTTTTAACTATAATTGATATTGCTTTTACATTTTATGCTTAAAGTTATAAAGTTGCAAAATGTACTCTCTGGCTGTGCAACGAAATGATACAAGATTTATTTTTGACATAAATTTCAACTAACAATTTATCTCTTGTAAACAAAAAGTAAGCAAGAAAAAAATTTACTAAACTTATATTCTTTCTAAAATAGTTTAAATATCGGTAACAGGCAACTAAATTCACATTTCCATATTAACTATAGCGTTTACTATATACATGACATATATATATAACATTTACTATATACATGCTAAATTAATGACTATACTTTACAAAAGTCATTTAAAACGTAGGGTAGTTTATAAACATTGTGATTTTTTTCTAATCAAATATTAACTCTAATGCTGTTACATGTATTTTGGTTTTGGTGAGAAGATAAATCATATATTATTATCATTAAAATAAAACTTGAATAATGAAAATCTACGTAAATAAAATTGAATCACAAAAATGTATGCACGCGCATAACTTTCAAACCAATGCACCAAATTGGATGAAACTTTTTTAAAGTTTTTATTATTATCAGGACAAGGTTTGTATAGAAGAAAATTAAAAGAAACCTGGAGTTGTTATATTTTTTTTATATGCTTGTATTGCAATCTTGCGGGAAGTTGAGACAAACTTAAATACTAAAAGAAGTTTTTCTGTAATTTATAAAATATTCACGAAAATAAATATATTGGTACGAAGTTTGCCGGGTAAGTTAGTTATCAGATAATTTTTGCAGTGTGATAATTCAAAATAAATATATGCTTAAGACAAACTAAACAAAAACATCACATTATCCGTTATCCGCTTTAAAGTCAGTTTAATTTAACTAGTAATGCAATGTAAAACTTTGAATCTTACATATATACGTATGTAAATAGGTAAATGAGTACTTTGTCGCTACATGTACAAAAATGACCTTTAAAATACATCGAAATAAAAACCAATTAGCTGCTTCCACTAGGGAATTATTGAGCTAACGAAGAATATGTCGTGATTTAAATGCACTTCGGATATGTATTACGTTGGCATTTATCGTAAACTAAAGTATTTACCGCTATTAGTTAAATAAAATTTTATGTATAAAGTGTGAATAAAGAAAATTTGGTTTCAAAAGAAAAACAACTTTTCGTTTAAATAGAACGCTCCTTTCCCTTTATCGTATTTCCCTGTTCCTGCCAATAACAAAGTTTATTTGGGTTCATTATTTAGTTATTTTCTAATAAAATCTAAAAAACATCAAGTTGCTTTTTGAAAAGGTGAAATTTGAGTAAAAATCATCATTATCTTCCTCTAATCTTTGATTTGGGTCAGCTATTAGTTCAACAAGTTTTACCTGAACCTCAGTTTTTTTCTGAGTGAAGTTTGACGAAAGATGGTGTAGTTGAAAAGTGTTAACAAGTCAATAAAAAGAAATATTTGGGACATTTAACATACAACGCCATCTAGTACCTTGGTACTAGATGGCGTTGTATATTAAATGTCCAAAATATTTCTCTTGAGCTCTTGAGCTTGTGTTATGGGCACCACAAAACTGATATGAATATGACATATATACTTTTTTTTGTAAATACTTACATAGAAAACACACAAACTGCAACAAATATTTGTAGATCATTCAAACATTTGATCATTAATTTTATTTTCCAAATATAAACACGATATAGTTGTATTTTAACACTAGTGTAAATTCGTTATAAACAATGTTTTTTTTTAAATAATCAAATATACATTTCAATGAATATGAAAGCTGTGTTTTATAAAATTACAATAAAACAATTAAATAAAAAGCAATGATGAATAGTGTGCCCCATAGTTGAATTATCGAGACAGTAGTGAGTCTCGATTCCGAATCCCACTAGAATTGACTTAATCATAAGACCGAGCTGAGAAATCGCTTCAGCTCAAACGAGCCCCTAGGGAAGAGGCGAGTATCAGCCTCCTTTTGCTTCCGTTACCCCGAGACGACTAGCAAACTTGCCAGGATTACATCGGACTTATCCCCTCCTACGGCTGTATGAAAAACTTGAGCTGCTAAAGTGTTGTTGGATTATTTGTCGAGTTTTTAGACGTTAGCCTGATTGTTAAACTATCTTAGTAAAACGGTGCTTTCACAGACTTGCTTTTTATTTTATCACGTTGCCTCAAACGGAAAACTACTTTTCCCTTTCCATTTTATTGTGAAGTTGTGTAAAAAGTTTCGTAAAATACATACATAACATGATATTATTACTGTTTAAATATTATTCGAAATATCGATTTCACCCTAGACACATCATAATTTATTCCGTTCCTTACAATAACTGGTTCATATGCTGATTATACACCAGAATACTTTTAAATTTAAATGATTGGACAACGCAGTAAGTTGGTTTGTGAGTTAGTTTAGCAATTAACTTTAATTAAAACAGCTAAATATTTTTTTCGAAGATAATCACCTTTTGTAAGTCTACAAAAGTATTTCATTATATACTGACAATGCTCATAAATAAATTACATAACAACTATTTTTTTTTTTGTATATGGCAATCTGTGCCTATGTCGACAATTCTGCCAATGACATATGAATGTAAGAGATTAGTGTTAAAAAAAAATACAAAGATAGCAAAGTGAAGAAGGAAGAAGGAAAACTGATTAAAGTTTAATGGAATTACAACGAATGAAAGTTATTAACGCCTGAACGAGTTCTGGCGATGAATAGGTTAAAAGAGAAGAGAAATTAATAGGGGTGGGGATCTTTAAGTTTCTTAAAAAGCCATATAAGTCCAAAGATGGATTGTTTTTCTTGCAATTAAAAAATATGTGGTCCAAACTGCCTTCGTCTAATCCACATTCGCATATTGATNGTTGATCAGAAGGGTATGGCAGCGGGGAAAAGGGGGGAGTACGTGGGGCCGTTTTATCGGGGGGTTCAGGAGGTATATCCTCATCCATAGTTTGCGCTTGAGAGCTTTGCACAAACACACTCTTAAGCCAGCCTTCACACTTCAAAGTTTTGTCGTTGATGTTTTTTCTTGGTGCAGAGTTCCGTACTTCGATTCAGGTGTTGTTGACCGCAAAATTATTATTGATATCTGCTATTACAGTTCTTCTTCACATCCGAAATTACTTAACGACTCTTTTACGCCAGAAAAATAAAATATTTTATTTTATTTAGTGACAAAAAACAATTCACTATTTTACCGTTGCCTAGCAACCTCAACAGGTTTTTTAACACTCTACATAACAACTAAGTGTCTCATGACAACTCATTGTCATTTTTGTTTTTGATGTAAAAATATTTAACAGATAAAAAAACATCTGTTGCTAGCACAAAGTCTGCTAACACCTCTCAAAGAACTATAACTATGTTGGTTAGTAAAATTAATTTTACTTCATATGAGAAAAATTATCGTGTCTTTTTCATTGTGAAAAATACTTTTTACAATCTCGTCTAGGGTTTCGTGTTTCCACAAGTGAATTGCTGCGTTATAATAAGACAGGTGCTATGTTAAAACAGAATTTATTTTATAGATGTCAGTCGTCATTAGTATCTTGTTACATACGACACTAAACAAATAGGTGTACACTTAATAATGATTGAAGATATACGTAAAAGCTTATGTAACTTTCTTACATTTCTCAACTTTGCGCTTAAGAGATGGAGAAATAGAGTTCATATTTGACAACGGAGGCTTTTAAAATTTGATATGGTAAATAGGAGCCTGAGGACGCGCGGTATTAGAGCTGGCTTATGGTTCCGTATTAATTTTGAACCGTAGTAAGTTAGGTGGTGACAGAACTAAGACACCAACACATAATTCACTTTGTAACGCAAATGAAACTAGCGCTTAATTTACTGTTATAATTTAGTGAATTCCTTTATAGGCCAAAGCGTTGTGAGTATAGTCGCAGTTAGTCGTGGCTCTTGTAATGTTTTGTAATTAATACACTATTATGAATGAGTTATAAGGGTATATATACAGATGGGCAAGTATAGTCCATTTGCTTAGATACGGTCACCTTGATAGCGCTGCCGTCCCACGTGCCACAAAATGAAGGAGCCCGTATACGGCGTACATCCACAAGCAAGTATAGTTTGTGAGTTTACGCCATTGTATGAATTAATGTATTCGTATTTCACAGCAGTAAACACAATTGCATGTTGGTGCACCAATGCTATGTAAACGAATGGACTATACATCTGACAACGATGATGTTTGTTAGTGGCTCTGATTGCTAAACTAGTCGTGGCGTTCGATTCCCACGTAGAACAAATATATGTGTAATGAGCACGATTGTTTTTTATATATCGGAGTATAATTATCCTAGAGTTTATATGTATTTCGAAATATTTAAGTATGTTTATCAGCAGGCTAGTCACCATAGCATAGACTCTGCCTATTTTGAAAACAGACAGCCTTATGTTGGATCTGTAAAGTGATATCTTTAAAAATTTTCTATAAATTGTGCTGTTGATATTTTGAAATAAGCAATAGAATATGAAAAATAAATTTGAGCAACATTTACTTAAAACTAATAATAATGCTGCTAGAAATGAAGTAGTTATTTACGTCCTAGAAATAATACGAGCTTCCTCTAATCTGTTAATCCACAACAGAGTGCCATTCTTGTAAACGTCATATTAAGAAAATCCCTCCAGGTAGGTTTCGAGATTTTGCGTAGCAGCCTTGAAAAGATAAAGATTTTATGTTAAGATTACAACCTATACAAATAAAGTACCTACTCTTGCTGAATCATTTTTACAATGGTTTGCTTAAAGTTTTATGATGCGACAGTGATTCCTTCAAAAAGCAAATGTACTTTTTCGATAAATGAGCTGTAAAATGTGAAAAAAGACAATGAGAATCTAATTTTAGATTGGACTGGACAATAGAAATTAAAATTGATCGTCTCTTTGAAAAAACTGTAAAAGAGAAAACATCCGTATATCGCATTTTAAGCTGTTCATCATCATTAAAGTTAAAAAAACGTTCACAGAAGGACATAGACCTCCACCAAGGCTCTACATAACAACCAGTCCTATGCTAGGCGCATCCAAACGGTTTTATGAATACCTAAGAATAATTAATCAACAGGCCTTATGAAGATAAAAGTTTAAATTAAACTTCTTTGCTAGATATGTTAAAATATTGCCAAATATTTCTTATTACTCTTTGACATTATAATATGAATAAGCGACAGTGCTTGGAATTGGCAACAAAAAAGAAAAAGGAAAATCACACAGAGCGTAGCATCACGGGCCGACTCGGTTCGCGAACTACATTACAGTTTACATAAAAACATCGTGTTCAACGACAACGGGGCATCAACTTTCCCAGCGAAGACATAAGCGAAATTGAATTACACATATTGAAAAAGAAATGTGTAGCTCCTTGGTAGGCGTGGTTTTGTTTGAAGACTCCTCCTACCCAGTGACCCGCGCATGAATCGCAACGGCAACGCTCTCAAGTCGGTTGATCGCTCGGTGTGTCGCAACAAACTAAGTCAGTGCGAACCGGACCGCGCGCTAGGACTGTGTCGCGCCTACGCACAACTTGCTGCTCGATGGGACGAGCTTACTTCACGTCTGTGTTTTGTTCTGTCAAACTCGAATATCCACAAAACTTTTGTGCTTAACTTCACCAAAATTAATATAACTTTACAAAACCAACAGGAGTGAGACGGAACAATGTAATTGCTATAAACAAATATTCAATTCATTAAACCAAAGAGGTTTTAAGTGATATTCTTGGTCAGTGACGATGATTATGGCGAGGATTATAACTAGATATCAATTTGTAATGTATTTGTTCCTTAAAATATGATCACGACGAGTATTAAAAGACAGTTCAAAATAAATTTTGGTGAGTTCCTGCATCTAAAACTTCTAAAATCTATTAATTATGAAAATTAATATATTATAAGTGAATGAGCGAGAGTGACATAGACCACGCTATACTGAAAGTTTTCTAATTAGATTTATACATTTTAATATTATCAATTAGTATGCAGATACTTTGATTCCGATTTTATTTTAATGTCCTGTTTGAATTGAATACAGATAAAATAATGAAGTTCTCAATTAAAGTGTATTGTTTAAATATTTTTTGGAATATTTATGTAAACTGAATTTTAAAAATATATTTTTTGGGAGTATTTGTCTAAATCTAAGGATTTAAATATAAAAATAGACGTAGGTTTTTAAATTGGCAAATAATCATGGTCAGATGATATATTCATAATTAAAACAAAGATTAGCAAGACACATTCTGAAGCACGTTTATTAGTTTATTTTAAATAGAGTAATTGCTACGTTATCTAATTGTAAATATACCAATGAAATTGAAATATATAAAAACGTTGGATGTAATCGGTTTAGAATGGCCTGTCCGTGGCGTAGGCACCCGTTTAGGGATTTTTCCGAATTCGGCCCCTGAGCGAGGTAAAAAGGGATAAAGTATGATTTCACGGGTAATGCCGCGGGCACCCGCCTTGCAATAAATAAAGTTGTGAATTGCTTACCCTAATGAAACTCGAATTTCACAACCAATATTACTATGTTGAAAATTAAAAAAGGAAAACGTGAAATAAATACTATAATACAAATAAAATATGTAAATATTAAAACGTATTTATTCGACTGTTATGAGATCTGTAGTCATTTTTATTTTTGCATAGCCGCAATTATTTTGCCATGCCCCATATACAATTTTTTTGACATTAATCTCAATCGTTATAATTCAATTTAAAAAAGAGGAGACTAAATTTTTGCGACCACTTATTTTTTTGTGTACCACTGCAATATTTCCATTAGTCAGGACTTGATTTTTAAATATTTTTTTTATTTGAGTAAATGAAGTATACTTTTTCTTTATTGAGAAGAAAAAATACCCTGTAAGAATTAAAAGTAAAGAATTAAGGAATAAAGTTTGTTACAGGTCATCATTGTGGTTTTATTCTTTTTATGTATGTTTAGATTTCGTTGATTATTTTATTATTATTTTTTGGTTTTTTATGTGTCAATACTTAATGTATTGAATATTTGTCTTCATGGGATCGATAATCTAAAAGCGCTGATAATATTTTAGATAAATTCCAATTAAAAATTTATTTATCAGCCACTCTTTCAATCATACTGTATATAATTCACTTGGAACGCCCAGCACAAAAAGTCAATAGATTTTTTTAATAAGTTGTTCATTAACTTAAAAGCTTCTTGAAAGCTTAACAAGAAGCTTCGTCAGTTTTACAAAATGCGGACCAACATAATTTAATATTCTATTCATTTTCTGTATGAATTCTTGTGTACGGAATTTTAGGAGCTTTGATAAAGAGATGTTTTTTTGAAAATGAAATATAGTCCGCATAAAATTTATTTATTTATACGTGTCAAAAATACCTAGCTAACTACAAATGCTAACTTATTCTCAACGATTAAATATGTAAAAATATGACTGATGTGACGAAATCGAATTAAAAAATTACATGGTATGAAATGTATGATTTTATTTTGGGAATATTTATTTATTCATAAACTTAAACGGTGGACTGAATGCCATGAGGCATTCTCTCCCAGTCAACCTTCAGGTGTTGTAGATTCAATATGATGCGGTAGGTGCAAAGAAAAAAAATAGGGTATTCTATAAAGTTAATAGCAATAAACAATTTTTTATGTATACAATAAAAGTAACTGAGGCAGATTTATGAAATAAATTATTACCATGTTTTCTATTGGTAAAATAAAAGATTAAAAAATATGTATTTCAATATTGCGTTACACCAGCTGTAAGGTTGTCATTTGAAAAAACAAAGAACATCTATATATATAAAAATGAAACCCGTTTTTCTTGGTCACGGCATCACGCGTGAATGGCTGGACCGATTTCACTAATTCTTGTTTTGTTGTATTTGTTATTATTAGGAGAAGGATCTTACGGAGAAAAATATGTATAAAAATGAAACCCGTTTTTCTTGGTCACGGCATCACGCGTGAATGGCTGCCCGATTTCACTAGTTCCTTTTTTGTTGTATTTGTTATTATTAGGATTATTTTTGTAATCAATAATCACAATATTTTCAAGAAAATAAGATAATTAGTATCACAAAGAATATTTTTTCCTTAGTTAAATTATATGCTTGATTTTTTTTTCGAACTCGAGTTAGAGAGAATTCAACTCGAGTAGATTCGAGTTACGTCCAACTCAGTTAGGTACTCGAGTTAACCATCACTAATCTGTGACATCACACCCATAACCGCGCCAACAAAGTTAGGTTAGGTAACTTTATAAGTTTTTGATAAAGTTTGCTTTGTTTTAAAGACTAAGAAGATTTTTGTTTGCTAAGTATAGCGAGACCAGGGATTATGGATTCATTTTTATATGCAGGATATTATAGATTCCAGTTCAAATTGAATAGGTACTCATACCTAAGATAGGTCAGCTATACAAAATAAAGTAGTGCATCATTGCTACTCTAAGGCGGTACGAAGTTCGCCGGGTCAGCTAGTTTTAATATATTTTTCAATAATTTTGGATCTAATTTTTTAACAGACCTTTTTAGAAAAAAATCACATTGTATATTGTATGTCATTCTATTCGATATATTTTAAATATAAAGTATTGGCATGAGTGAATCTGCACAAAATATTTTCATTAAAATCAACTTGTAAAATGTCTTACAGATTGTCCTTTAAATTGACCTACCTTACTGTAACATCTGTAACATGATCATGCTGATGTATCAATAGTGCTTTAATAAATGTGGATTATTTTTTACGAATTATCTTACTTACAAATTTTTAAGAAGGGGCCTTGCCGGCATTTACTCGTAGAGATTTTTTATCTTCTAATGGAATTTGTCATCTTCTGCTTTTTCATTAAAATTTGTAATGTAAGGAAAAGATTTTGACTCATAATTATAGGGTAATAAAATATGTTATTAATTGCTGCACTCTGGTAACTTGTTTTTATTTGTAAGTATTTATTCACCATTTTATCGATCTATATCGCCTTGTAAATGATTTTAATTATATCCTGAACCTGTAATTAAAATCAGTTACAAGGCGTTAGGATTTTTATTAGTGTAGGTCTTATCTAAATAGTGTGAGAAGTACACTTAAGTGGATTTGTAGTCACGACTGAAGCTTACTTCCTGAACAGTGAGTAATTTAAAGACGGCCACGGCTGATATCTGTGGGCGCATCCATTACCCTCCAACAACGGGGTAGTAATGTGCCATAAATTATAAGGAGGAATACTTATTCGCTGATTTATATTGAGCTGTAAATTTTCTATCCTACATAGTATTTAGACAAGTTTACTGCTACTTTCATAATAGTTTAAGAACAGTATGTGGAACGTAGATCAAATTGCTGTAGTCAGTCGAAAGAACATATGAGAGATTGGTATTGGTATTTTATATAAGTAATTATAAAATTATGTTAACGAATTTTCAAGATTCGGGTTGATCTTGAAGTCAGCCGTGAAATTCATCATTGGTCATTTTAAAAGTGGATTGTAGTTCCAAATTTATGTCAAACTAAATTAAAAAATGCTAAGCTCACATTCCACTACAAGACAGACTTTTCTACCAATCAAATAATTACTGTCAAACTCCTTCAATTCTGTAATTAATTGGGATTTGCCGCATAAGCCTTATTTGTTACTGTGCGGTTTCTGTGGTATAATATTTTCATGCATCACATTACGCGCAAGTCCTTCTTCCAAAATATAATCGCATAATTTCGCAATTGTAACCTTTTACTCTGTCTAAAAATCTAGAGTGCCATTACTTCATAGTCAGATATTTCTGTTAAATGACACTATTAGCTGAAAACATCAAAAGTGTACATTACTTCCTTTTACATGCATTTAATTTGTGAAGGAGTTATGTCCATAATACATATCTAATTTTAGTTAATAAACAATACAGCGTTATATCCAAAATTACTTGTAAGTGTATTTTAATCAATAATCCACACTCCATTGGATATGCATTAAATATTACAATCTGCCTTTTAAATCACAAATACAGCCTAACTAGATCGTTACGATTGCTAGATATTAAAATAATAATATTGGACACATTTAAGCTGTGGTCTGTAATTCTTTAATTTGATATGAAATAAGATACTTCACAACTTCAGCCTGCCTGATTTAAAGCAATGCATGTGAGCCCCTTTTATTAGATTACTACCAAAGAAAATATTGATTAAATTGCATTATTTAGGTAAATAAAAGTAGAGTAATACTATATTGTTAACTTACTTCTTTCTTTATCAAAAATTTCCTAAAAGTGAGGTTAGATTTTTTTTCAGTTCATTCTTGATATAATAAAGGCCCTTATAAATTTTGTCTATATTCATACCCGACTACACATAGGTGATACATGGGATAGGCGTCGACAAAAAAAAAGTTTTTTTAAATGAATGCCTGAATAGGTGACATATTATCTGAAACGAAAGGTATACAACTCTGGACTGAAGTTATTGAGCCAAACAACCAATGTTAAGATATGCATTCTCTTTGCTTATAAATGAATAATATTATTTATTCGTAAAGTAACTGAGTAATCAATCTATCGTCCAATATAATTGAATAAAACATGTTATTTATGCAAATGTTTAAAAATAATACAAAAGTTAAGTTAAGTTGTTAGATAGCATTTTTAGGTAAAGATAACTTTAATATTATCACCTCTATTATGTTTAGTTTATGGACAAAGACTTGAATATTGTTTGATCTGCAAAACAATTTCCTTAAAGATTCTAGTGATGATAAAATCTGGAGTTTAGTTATTTTACGTGACTTTCTCTCATAACCATAAAACAAGACACTGGAAACCATTATTACAAAATTAGTTTACACGTAATGCAATCAAGTGGTTCCTTTGTTTCAGCCAACAAAATATGAATGATGTGCCAAGTGCCGATGTAAAATTATAAGATAACCTAAACCTTTCCTGATGATAGTTATATTGCTCTTATGCAAGGGTTAAAAGTCACAAAAGATATAATAACTGTTTTAATAACTAGTGTAGGAAGTACATCTTCAAATTTTACTTAAACATAATACACAATAAATCGATCCAATAATATATTTATTTTCTTATACCATATAAGTAGTTAAAGATCGCATTTTACAAAAATGTTACCTAATAAACTGCTATAAACTAATTTACTTATGGATTTTAAATATAACAAAGGTTCAGGTAGATACGTGATTACTGATATAAAGTGACAGTAAATACTTGTAGCTAATAGTGTAAAATATGACCAACAACTTTTGGTATATTGTAGACTAGCCGACCAGCTTGGTTGGGCGTTAACCGCCTGCTTTTCTTCGACTTGATTTACAAATACAATTATTTTTAACTGAATTTTTGTTCAATCATAATAAAATATCCTAAGTCACTCCTTAATAGTGTCGCTATCTGTTAGTGAAAGAATTTTCGGGATCGGATCAGTACTTCCGAAGATTAATACAACCATACAGGCAAAGTTAGAAACTTTACCTCTTAATAATATTACTATAGATGATGGTAAAGAATTTGAGCATATTATTGCAATGTAGGCAAAAGAAATTTAGAAAGTAAAAAAAAACATACTCCTAATTAAAATCGTAAAAAACAAAATTATTCATTTATTTATCTTAGATGTAGTCCTTTTAACTACGAAGTGTGCCTCTGTTCCAATAATGTTTCGAATCTATTTCACGCCGGCTTAATAAACGGCGCTCGACTAATAAAAATTAAAGGTCCCACTGAGACATTTAGTGGTACCACTATTTTTGCCCTTCGCTGCAAATGGCAGTATCAGTTATAGCGGTTCGGTTACCCGAGACTTGCGGAATTTAAATAAGTTTGGTGAGGTGAGAAACAAAAAAGTATATACATGTGTAAATATGGAATTGCTGCACATTTTAACGTAACATTTATCATATATTATTAAATTTATACATTTACATTTATTATA